>JAQFVV010007506.1:70000-82978 GCA_028023455.1 Epiperipatus broadwayi | reverse complement strand
ATATATATAATGTTACAACCTTTTTTTAAAAAAATATTCTTAAAAATAACTAACTTTTACGAGCATTCCCATAGTTCCATAAGATTCAGATTGGTTGCTCCTCAATCTTATTATCACTTTTGATCCATTTATTTTCATCCGAAGATTATTGCAATTATAAAAATTCACATGGCATTTGGTTATTGACAAGATAACAGTTTTTTTTTTTTTTTCCTTTAGTAATTAAAGTTTATCTGCAACTTGCTTTATACATTCGATTTCAATTCTTCTTGTGCTAGTAATAGTCAACCTTCGACTGAATACTTGCTTCTTTTTGCTTACTACTATTGTAAAGAAAAAGCATTTTTCATTTTCTTTTCAAAAACAAAATAATATTATCTTCCACTTACGTTTTATATTTCCCAATGCACTAATGTTTATTCCATCTTTTCTTCAACAATTTATTCACCAGGAATATTTATTCTTTATTAAATGTTTTCTGGAATGGTTTTACTTTCTTACACCTGTTTTACATATTTTCTCAATTTCCAGTGATAGATAATGCTTTCATTCATAATTGGGGACTATGGTTATTTTGCACACTTATATATATAATGATCAATTAATATACTGCCACTCAGTATGATTTTTAATTGTACACAAAAGTGAGATTAAAATAAGTATTGCTCAGTTTCAGTCATTTCTTCAATTAAAATTTTATTTAAACATTAATTAAGATTTTATCTTTGAATATGGTTTATGATTTTCCATTCACAACTACTTTATTATCTATTACTAATTTAGTTCTAGATATATTTAACAATGCACAGTTAGCTCTGTCAGGAATACCTTGCCTTTTATTTGTCCCTAGTTGATAACTTAATCATGTCCAATTACTTTGACTAATATGACACATGACACATGAATACTTTTTTATAATTTGTCAATTAAATATGGTATTAATGACAGTACTCCCAAGGTTTTTTTCAGTGGTTGTATTCTTTGATAACACTTTTGTATGTGTGTACAACTTTTCTTCTTCATTTTTATATTATTTTTCTCCATACAACGACTTCAATAAATTATCCAAGAACTATTAATTGTTGATTTGAGTGTATAGATCAATTTAATTTACTCATACATATTAACAAAACTTTATAATCTATATTCTTTACATTATTAGTAGGTAAAATACATTACCTTTCTTTTTTTAAAGAAATAATAATAATATTTAAGTAATTTTAAGCATGGCTATTAGGATAAAAAAAATCAAAACCAGTTACTTGTTCCTCGATCTGTAGTCTTTTTTTCTTCAAATTTATTTTCCCTCATTTTTTTAAAACAAACATCTGCATGTTGTTTATTAATTGATATTTATCTCTTCTCTGCTTTTAAAATTTTTACTTAGTTGCTAATATTTTATCTACTTTTAAAACAAATATTTTCGATTTAAAATATTTCTCAATAAAAATAATTCTTGTTACAAACTGAATAAATACTATTTACTTTATATCATTCATGTTTATATTTATACAACTGGATTTGATATTACTTTTATGATTTTTTTAATCACAAAATTAATAAAACAAATATTAATCATTTATTTTTAAATATAACTTAAGATGTAACTGGAAATAATAATTGCTTTTATAATATTAGATGCACACATACAATAATTATCTATCGATATAACACATTTTTGTTTAGAAGATTAGATTTTAAATATGCTATCAACTACTTACTTATTAGCAAATATAATGAATTTACCATTTATTATTTAATCTTTTATGTACATTTGATATAAATATTTTACCCTGCATTAATATTCTTTACATCTTTTAAATTGATTAAACCTAAGTTCAAACCCTATGATAATTAAAATGAAAGTTATTTTTCCTAGCTCAATAAGTACCTATATTTTTGATTTAATAAAATTTACTATTATACCAAATCAAATTTTATTCTCAATTTGATTGTTATTTGATGGGGAATGCCAATCCAAAGTGCACACACACACACAAACACACACACACACTATATATATATATATATATATATATATATATATATATATGTTAATTCTAATATTTTCATGTATAAAAGATGTCATATTATTATTACTATTTGCGGGATATTCCGTGTAGTGAAAAAGCTAAATGCTGATGTTTCAGTAAAATATCAAGTATCTTCCTCAGTGCTATGAGGAAGGTATTTGATATTGTACTGAAACGTCAGCATTTAGCTTTTTATTGTACTGAAATGTCAGCATTTAGCTTTTTCACTACACAGAATATCCCACAAATAATTATATATATATATATATATATATATATATATATATATATATATATATATATATATATATATATATATATATATATATATATATATATATATATATATATATATAATTGAATATGAAAATATAATCAATATTATAGACAACTTTATTTTTAATAATAAATAATAAATTTAGATCTATTTATTATTTAAAATAAAGTTGACTATAATATTGATTATATTTTTATATTCAATAATAGAAAATATATATATTCTATCAACTTCAAAAGTTGTATCATGTAGTTTCAAATCGCTTTCATATTTTTAAGTTTTTAAAAGTTATATCAAAGTTTTATATTTTATTATTTTATGTATTAAGAGTATATGATATCACACACATACTCACTTGTTTTTTTTTTTAAAAAAAATATCTGTGATTTTTATTTGCAATTGATTTTAATTTTAAAATCTATTTTTTTTTTTTGACAGACTTTTTTTTAAATCCATTTGTAACCATAATTTAATGAAAAAGTTTAAATTGCATTCCTGTTTTTTTTTTTTTTCAATTTTAATTTATTAAAAATTTATTTTTGAAAGCTAAGACTCATTTTACATTAATTTATTTCAATTAATTTTTAAATAAAATAATGCCCTAGTCAGAATTTTTAATTAAGATTAGGTTGAGATGGAGATATGTCCTGATCAAAAATTGCTAATTAAAGATGTTACAGAAGATAAGAGTTCATATAAATATATCTGGGATCTTGGACTAATTTTTTTTCATCTATTAAATTTTATTCTACTCATGATATGTGTTGGTTCAACTTTGTACACTTGCTTTGATCCAGATTTGAATTGCTGTTCTGCCATATTCTAAAAAGATTTGTGCCCATGTCTGGAGATCACCATTACCAATTGTATCTTTGGCTCTTTGCCATTAGGAAATTCTACCAAATTTAAATTACAGCCTTTTAATTGCTAATTATATTTTTTTCTGCATAATGCCTAAATTATATGCTATGAAGAATTTCATCAACATCATTGCATGCTAAACCAAGTCAATGACAAGCCCATGATCCTAAATTATCCCTGCAAAATAATTTCTTAAAAGCTTGAACAAGAACTGATCCTTAGCATTGCTTCCAGCTTCCCTAACACATAATGGAAACCTAAAATTTTCATTGAAACATTCGAATAAAATAAATTGTGTGTGTGTGCTACTGAGAGACATCTATATAGAATCTAACCTTATGCCATGATGTAACATGTTTTCCTCACCTTACCAGGGTTAAAAGTTTCAGCTTAATCTAAAAAAAAATCTATCTTTGTAATTTTTTTTTCAAAATATTCAATTTAAATATTTTTTTAACATTTATTACATGTTGTATTTATAGCATGTTGGAATCTTAGTTTTAAGATTTCATATTTGTTTTAAATTTATTTATCTTAGAGTGTATTGCAAGTTTATATTTTATAAGCTTAATGTCTTTTTATATTACTAACCGTCACTAAATGCTTTGACAGATATTCATAATTTTATTTTTAACTCACCTGCCCTAGGTCAATTTAATTACTTTAGTTAAGCTTAGTTTGTGTTTTTCTGCATACTCTAATTCTTTAGGCTGTTGTTTTATCAATTGTATAGGTCTGTTGTTTCTAAAATCACAGAATTTCTAGCTTCTATTACAGATTACATAAATCTTAATCTTCTCATTATTTTTTGTCTTGTATGGAAATTAATTTTGGCTGACTTAAATATGCCTGACCATGAGCTGTTCTGTGGACATTTGATGTTGTGTCTCAATACATTATACCATGCAAGTGAGAGTGCATATCATGGTGTTTCATTGATTTCCTATAAGTCCTTATTGTTTTTCGATCTCTGAAGTGGAATACTACAATTAATTTTTTTGTAAATCATTAGCAGGAAAATATTATCTATCCTCTCTTTAAATTATAAGTGAGAAAACAAACTTATCCGGCTTAGTGTTTCATATTTTCCAAACTCTCATACACTCTTCGATTAATAAACCAGTAACATTTAGATAAAACTTTTATATTTTGTGCTAGATTTATTTTGTTTTTTACTTGAATTTAATAAAATTTAAAATTATTTAAAATTACTTTGGCTGATGTTTGTCTCTGTGTTTTTTTTCTCTATTTTCTGAACAATAGTTAAGATCTCTTGCTATGTCTCTGTGTTTAGCTGGTGCCAATCATCATCATCATTAACTTTTAATCACTGTAAATTAAATTTTCCAGATAAGCAGTGCTCTCGTGATGTTATCTGTGATCAAAAGAAAATAGTGCTCATTACAATATAATAATAATAATAATAATAATAATAATAATAATAATAATAATAATAATAATAATAATAATAATAATAATAATAATAATAATAATAATAATAATAATAATAATAATAATAATAATAATAATAATAATAATAATAAATTAATTTAATTTAATTTACTACATTTAACAGATTTTACATCCAAACAAAAATGCCCAGGTAATCTAGTTCACCAAGCATTTGCAGTTTTTTGCACAGTAGTCCTAAATGTTCTCTCATCTGTTTCAAATATATTAACAGTATTAAAGTATTTATTGTACAATCTAGGTAATCTTCCTAATGCTGAATTTTTTAATTTTTCACTTTTAAATTTTGGAATATTATATATATATATATATATATATATATATATATATATATATATATATATATATATATATAATAATAATAGAGAGAGAGAGAGAGAGAGAGAGAGAGAGATAGAGAGATAGATAGATAGATAGATAGATAGATAGATAGATAGATAGATAGATAGATAGATAGATAGATAGATAGATAGATATAGATAGATAGATAGATAGATAGATAGATAGATAGATAGATAGATAGATAGATAGATAGATAGATAGATAGATAGATAGATAGATAGATAGATAGATAGATAGATAGATAGATAGATAGATAGATAGATAGATAGATAGATAGATAGATAGATAGATAGATAGATAGATAGATAGATAGATAGATAGATAGATAGATAGATAGATAGATAGATAGATAGATAGATAGATAGATAGATAGATAGATAGATAGATAGATAGATAGATAGATAGATAGATAGATAGATAGATAGATAGATAGATAGATAGATAGATAGATAGATAGATAGATAGATAGATAGATAGATAGATAGATAGATAGATAGATAGATAGATAGATAGATAGATAGATAGATAGATAGATAGATAGATAGATAGATAGATAGATAGATAGATAGATAGATAGATAGATAGATAGATAGATAGATAGATAGATAGATAGATAGATAGATAGATAGATAGATAGATAGATAGATAGATAGATAGATAGATAGATCTCATATCCTTTATCTTTACCTTAAATGATAATGTTGTTTGGCAACTTTTCACATCTATTATACCTGATGTAATTGTTTTTAAATACTTCATATCAGTATAGATTCGTCTTTTGTAGAGTGCATTGTCATCACATATTATTTTTGATTTAATGTATATGAAAAAAAAAATATAAACCTTTTCCAGTGCTAATCTATTACTTGATTTACATGAGTTCCAGATCAAAGATCCATAATTTAAAATAGGTAAGACCAATGTATGAAACAAATACACACATGCATTTCTCTTAAACATTTTACAATTTCTGAGAATTAAACCCATTATTTTATAACTTTTTGTAATAATATTTTGAATATTATTATTAAATGTTCCATTATTATTAAAGATAATACTTTTTAAGTTTAGTGTATAATTAAACAGACTTGTAGATGATTTTTTAGAAAACGATATGACACAACATTTTTCAATGTTAATTTCCATATAGTTTCCCACACATCAATCCTGAAATTTTTTGATATATCAGGCTGCAAAATCTTCTGATCATCAAAATTCTTAATAGTTTTATACAGTTTAATATCATTTACAAAGCAGATAATGTCGGAACCACTTACACCTTGCTCTATATCCAAAGAATAAACTGAAAAAAAAAAAACAGTGGCCCAAGTATACTTTCTTGAGGCACTCCAGCATTTCTAAAATATGTGTATGATTTTGCAGATCCAAAAGATATAAAAATAGGTCTATTTGAAACAAATGATACAAACCACTGCAAAATTTCACAACTAAAACCATTAGTCTGCCACTTATTAATCAATCTAGAGTGATCTACTCTTGTCAAATGCTTTGCTTAAATCAAAATAAATCACATCTAGCCATAATTTGTTATCAATTGCATTTGCAATAGCATCTTGAATATTTTATCAATCTAGTCTCAATAGATCTACCTGGGATAAAACCATGTTATGTTTTAGATAAAGATTTACATACTTCATCTATTATCTTATTATACACACATTTTTCAAAGATTTTTCCAGCTATACATAATAATGAAATAGGTCTACAATAACTAACATCATTTGATTTGACTTTTGGTATTGGTATAATTTTTGCAACTTTCCAAGAATCAGGAAAAATAACAAAGCACTGGAGCTAGCAGTTCAGCACATCCTTTATAAATAAAAACAGGTAGCATACCATATCCAAAACTTTTTTTTTATTTTTAAGCTGTTTTATTGCTAATAAAATGTAGTTATAATTTAATGAGTCAATAACTATCAAATCATTACTTTTCAAAGCAGATTTAACTGTATATGATTTAGATGGCACATTTTTCTTTCTACATGATGAGAAGTAGTTGGCAAAAACATCAGATGTAAGACTCCCATTGTCAAGTGACATTTTATTTTTTACACCAGAATGTTTTTTTAATAAAATACCAAAAGTTATTTGAATTGCACTTTATGTTGTCCTCTAGTTTCTCAATATATCTTTTGAAGTCAATTTTTCTATGGTTTTAAATAATCTTCTAAAATTTACAAAGTTATTATAATATATTTTTGATCCTGATTTCTTAAACAACGTATGATGCTTATGTTTTCTTTTGTAAATACAAATAAATTTCTTAGAGAACCAAGGAGAATATTTTAGATGATTCATAGCATAATGGTATTCTATTATTTAAAATGTTTTACATAATATTTTGAAACAGATGCACTGCCTCATTTACCTTTGAGGAACAATATATTTAGTCCCAATCAGCATATTTGATGTCACAATATAAATTATAATAATCACCATGTTTATAATTTCTATTTGAAGTTATCATACCCTTATTTATTGATAAGTGTTTGACATAAACAACAAACTCAATTGGTGGATGATGAGAGTATTCCTTCAATAATGGCTGCACCCTAGCCTCACATCTACATCACTAAAGTTAATTAATATAAAATCTAGAACACATCCATTATTATTTTTAACTGATTCTTTGTACTACACCAGTTATATTAATAAATTCTATAATCCCTTGTCCTTTATTTATTTCATTATTGAATAATCCAGTTGTTTCCTCTGCTATCATTACATATCGTGCATTAAAATCACCACAGATCAAAATATTGTGCTCATAATTAAGTAAATATTTTTTCCCAATTTCTCCAAATAATTATTTAGTTCAATTATATTAATGTAATAATAATAATAACAACAACGTTATTTTTACCTCAATATTTCTGTAGAGAACGCTTGATTTTTTTCCATTTTTACAATTTTGAGTTTGGCTTTTCTTCATTCTCCTGTACTTATTTGTTGTAATGTTATTCTATCAGTTCTGTGTTATTTTGAAGATTGCAACTGCACATAAATTATACTGATATTTTAATTTTAAAAGTACAGAGGTCAGAATTATACTATAAAATTAATTATAAAGAGCCTTATTCAATTTACAATCTTGGCAATTTTTGAATTTTTAGTGCTTTAGGAGCATTTGCGAAAACATTTGTGATATCACTTCATATTATTTTTTATCCTAATATAGAAGTGAATAAATATATATTTTTGCTTGTTTGGTTAAATGTTTATGGCTATATTTATAAATTATTTGTACAGTAATTATTTAAATTTAATGTATACCGATACCACTTTGATTTTTTATTTAAATGTACTTTTGTTTTGCTTCTTTCAAATATAAATTATAAAAAAAAAAAATTGCCAAAACAGTAAAAAGTAAACTACAATCAGTTTTTGAAAAACAATTGTACCGAACTTGTGTGATGCTTTAATAATTATAGATGCAATTTTAAATTTTAGAAGAGTGCTTTATACATTTATAATGAATTAAAAAAATGTTTCTATTTTACAAATGAAATTCATTGAATAAAGATTTTTTTTCAGAAAAGGTGTAGAAAATAATCCAATAAAAAGTAATTTATTATTCCCTTTACATATTTCACTTTATGATTATTTTTCTGTATTTGGAAAGTTCACATATGATTTTAGGAGGGTTAATAATGCCTAATTTATTGAATTCTAAATAAAATAAATCACTAAATACTAGCGTCAATTGTTAATGACTTGTAAAAATTACCACCTGTTAGAATAATGAAGGATTGAAGGAATTTAAACATTACTCCTTCAAAAATCTCTCAAAAGCTTAAATTATCCTAAATAATATGTATAAACCATACTTTGGAGAAATCAAGTAATAAATGTAAAATCATATACTGTGTTGTTTATATACATATTGTGTTTTCACTTTGCTTTCTTATGTTAGAGTAAAAATAGTTAAATGTAAATTAAATTTTGCTATATTTTGCAAAACTAAATTTGCATTTTATTTTTTTCTTATGTTAATTATATTACTTTTACTATGCTTTATGTGATTAACTATAATGATTTTGCAGACATTAAAATCTTACAGTATAAGTTATCCATTACTACAATTCAAATAAATATAAAATTGTTATTTTTTTATAATTTTAAGAAATAACAAAAATAATTACTAATTTTAAAACTAGTGCAAAATTACATCATACATGTAAAGTGGCATATTATCTGGGTACATCTATATATGATTCATCATACTGATAGAGTGCCATTTCAGATATCAGCATCGATCGTCAGTTGTGTAATGTGTGTTATTATAAAAAACAGTCATAGAATCAATCTAAGCATTGACATACAGCAAGTTTAAAATTTTTACCAATAAAAAAAAAAAAAAACATAATATTTTTAAAATGTAAAAGTAGAGATGGGGTGATAATAGGTTTAAAAACTTCAGTTTAATGATTTCAACAATTTGTTTTAATGTGAAAACAATTTTCATATTTTATCGTGTTTATTGATACAATATGGCCTTTTAAGAATCTAAACTTTTATTCCATTTTTTTTTTTACTTACTTAACTCTTCTGGCTGCATTAATGTTTTTGTTAAGTCTTTCAAAAACGGATTCAAACAGTTCTCCAATACTATTGTTGGTCACTGAAACTCCTATTGACACTGAATTCTGACAACTCTTTGCTGACTCTTCTCTCCCATAAAGCAAAATCATTCTTAGGAAAAAGTGAAGAAATCAGGAGGAACCTCATAGATAAGAATATGAAATTTCTACTGACTGTTGTCTTTGACAAGATGGCTCAGTTGGTTAGAGCATTACCTTAAAATTCAATAATCAAGAATCTAAGGGTCCATGTTCAAATCTCAATCTAGAACTATCTATGGTTAGGCCAGAAAGACCTACAGAAGAGGAAAAATAATACCTCAAAATTCAATAATCAAAAATCTAAGAGTCCAGGTTCAAATCCCATGCTGGAACTGCCACTGGTCAGGCAAGAAACACACGAAAAAGAGGATAAATAATACTTCTCCAAAAGTTGTGCATATACTAATCTGTTTGATGTGCTATTACCACCAGTTGAATGTATTTGAAATATTAAATAAAAGTTTATTTTTTCTAAAGACATTCAATACTGATATATTAGATGATGGAAATAGTCCAATATAAATATACAACTAGAACACCCTCATCACAAACCTTAAGGAAAACAAGAAAAAATAATATTTTTCTTTGATTTCAATTAATTTATTTTTTAATCAGTGTGCAGATGAGTCTTTTTTATTTTACAAAACACAAATTTCAAGAAAAATAATTTCAAAAAGAATTATATCAAAGAGATAAATTCTTACAGATCGGAAGAGCACAGTGTATCCAATTATCTTCTGAATTATTAAACACTTATTTTTTTTACAAAATATTTATACCAAAGATAATGAATGAAATCTTGTTACTATTTTTTTTTATCTATAAATTTAATTAAAACAAACTAACATATATTTTAAATAGTTTTTTCTTCCTTTATCTTAGATAAAATAAATGTAAATTACATTAAATAATATTAATTAACAAAAATTAATATCAAAAATTAAAAATAGTTGCCATGTACAAATATTTTACTACATATCTGATAATATATATATATTGTCCACAAACATCTTTTGGATTTTTAAATTCGATATATATATATATATATATTTACATTTTTTGATTCAATTAACACTTGAATACAGTATTATCTGAGCAAAACTTGTAATGAAGGTTTATGATCATCACATTATATATATATATATATATATATATATATATATATATATATATATATATATATATATATATGTGTGTGTGTGTGTGTGTGCGCGCGTGTGTGTGTGTATGTGTGTGTGACAGAGAGAGAAAGTTTTGAGATTAATTCAATGCAACACATTATGTAAACGAAGTGATGTTTATCTTCAACAACTGATAATATATTTTAAAGGCAACACAAAATATATCTTTACTTTTTCATCTAGATGAATTTCTGCAATATCTTTGCTTGAATAAATAAATTTTTAGTCAATCAGAAATTTATTTCTAAATATTTTTAAACTTTCTTGATATTATAGTGCACCTTTTTCCACCTCACTTACTCATTCTATCTTACAAATTTTGATCACTAAATTCAGACCTTCATAGGGTGATATAGATTTCTAAACAATGCAATCCTAAATGAACTTAGTTAAATTCACTTCTATAGGGTTAATATTTGAACACAAATCAACTTAATGACACAACCACTTATGTTTTTAAGTCAATCCGTTAAAGTAGATACACTACACATAAAAAAGTATATTATTCAAAGCAGAATCAAACTAATCATCGTTCCCTATATTTCATAATCTTCATTTTGGTATTTATCCCTTGAAGGAACAGCAAAACTCGCAATCAATAAAGTATATTTATGAAGCCTGAATAACAGGGACTTTATGTGCCACTTTTTCCATTCATCAAAAAAATAATACTTTAAAAGGATCTCTATAAAGATATCAACCCATAGTCACATAAATCATATTCCAGGATCAAGCTCAATAAACTTTTAAATTCTCAAGGTAATGGTAAACGGTAGAAAAATCGACAAAATAATATTTATAAGTGAGATGGGTAGAAAAATGTAACCCCAAATGCTAAATCTATTTAGTAATTAGTTTATTAAATTACATAAATAAATTAAATAAAAACCTTAATTACCGTTGTAAACTCAAAGAATACTTCATGGCATTATAATATTACAATATAAATGAAAACCCATAACATTTATTCTTCTAGTCACACATAACTATATATACACATATTAAAATATTTTAAAAAATCATGACTATTGACGTTTCAAAATAAAACAATATTGTAATTTAAAAATATGAATTAATTAGCACAAATAGATATGTGTGATTACTTATCAATTGCTTTTACAATAAAATAAATAATATCATAAATTCCATAGATTTAAAATGCATTATCCCACGTACACATATAAATACATCGCATATCAATTAATTTATAAATTACATTATTTAAAGTGATTTCAAGCAATATCATTTATTAGATAGGTTCATAATATAACAAAATTAAAAACAAAAACCCCTTAAGTCCCGGATTGGGAGAGGGGACCATCTCATAATACAATATGATTTTATAAAATGATAAAATATCTGGAGTTAAGGTCCCTTAATGGCTCTAATAGGAAAATGTTTTTATTTTATTTTATTTATTAATGCATTTATTTATTTATTTTTTAAAATGAAACATTTTGCAATCTTCTAGGTCACTTTTCAGGTGTTAAAACTAAGAACCGGAGATACTAGGATTTAATTTCTCTTTTTTATAAGAACGTTATTTTCCATTACCCAGGCATTCACATACAAAGAAATGATGTGCAGTATTATATATAAATGAAGGAAAAATAAATGGTATACTAACTGGGCTCTATTCTATATTGCCTTTCTTATCGATTCTAGAAAATAACATTTTTGTAAAGCAAGAATATATAATACACTCAATAATAATGTTTCTTTACTTCAAGCTATTTAAAACATGCTGAAATAATTATGTTGCAAAGTTTATACCTACTTTCTAAACTTTTAGGACCAAGCTTCAGTTCTTACAGCCAAAGTTTTTTCATCAATAAAGCATGCTGCTGCTCTTTCTCCTCTCTCTCTCTCTCTCTCTCTCTCTCTCTCTCTCTCCTCTCTCCTCCCCCCTCTCTCTCTCTCTCTCTCTCTCTCTCTCTCTCTCTCTGTGTGTGTGTGTGTTACAATCTAAAAACAAACGTCAAATAACTTTCGACTTTAATGTATAATATTTCCATAGTGTAATTTTAACAACATCTCTTTTATGTAAGGGTAGGGACTGGTTTCTATCTGCTTTTAACATCATGTGGAGGGATGAATATGACCAAAGACATGTGAAAAAAATCTATGATTTCCAAGCTGCACAATTCATCCTGAACTAGCACACTTAT
>JAQFVV010007506.1:0-65000 GCA_028023455.1 Epiperipatus broadwayi | reverse complement strand
ACTTTAGATAAATAGGGAATATGCCCTCTAGTTTAATAGGTTTAATAAACAATTTATAGTCAATCATATTATTGTTCCTTGAAATTATCAAATCTAAATATTTAATACTGTTATTATATTATTTATCCATAGTCCAGATAAGACCTTTTAATTTATTATATTCATCAAAAATTTTATCAATCATTTCTGAAGAAGCACATATAAAAACATCATCCACATATCTCGTATATATCTTAATATTTCCCATAAATATAAATTTGTTTAAAATTTTTTCTTCATAATATGACAAAACAAACTGCATAACTGTGCCAGCCTTTACTCATCTTATAAAATTTACCATTAAAGTATGCAACAATATTTTGTTCAATAAAATTTAAAGCCTTCATCAGAAAACATATTAATTGATTATCCACTTTCTTTTCCAAATAAAGCTTGATGAATTATCTTAATTGAATCAAGTCTATCAATAGACCCATACATCTCAGAAGCATCCAATGACACTAAAACATCATCACAGTCCAAACTTAAATCTTTAATTTTTTCAACAAAATCAAATGATGACGTTACAGAATATTTTCCAAATCCAAGTACATCTTGTAAAATTTTAGCTATATATTTACTAGTCTTATACAAAAAAGACCCTCCAAAATCCAAAATTATTCTAAGTGGATAACCTTCTTTATGTAATTTTACATTAGCAAATACACGTGGACAAATAGCACTTGAAGGATATAATGAATAGTACACATTATCATTTATTCCTTTATTCTTTGCCTTTAATAAAATGTTATTAATAAATTTCATTCTTTCTGAATCAACATTATATTTATCAATCAATTCAAAATTTAATTTTTCCATTTGTAAAATAACTCCTTGAACATATTCATTATTTGAAATCAAGCACATCCGTAAACCTTTGTCTTCCTTTAAGCAAATCAATTTATCTTTCATTAATTGTCTTTTAAATAATCCAATAACTCTTTTCCATGAATTATCATACTTATTATAATTTTGTAAATTAACATCCTTAACAATTTATTAAACTCCTCTACAGTCATTAATTTTCCATCATAAGAATTTTGAACTGATGATATAATCTCCAGTTTATAGTCATCAACTATATCACCTACATATTTAGAACCAAATCCTAATACATACTTGATGATATAATCTCCAGTTTATTGTCATCAACTATATCACCTACATATTTAGAACCAAATCCTAATACATACTTTTGTATTAATACAAATCCTAATACATACTTTTGTATTAATACAAAAGTAAGTATTAGGATTTGGTTCTAAATATGTAAGTGATATAGTTGATGACTATAAACTGGAGATTATATCATCAGTTCAAAATTCTTATGATGGAAAATTAATCACTGTAGAGGAGTTTAATAAAATTGTTAAGGATGTTAATTTACAAAATCCTATAAGTATGATAATTCATGGAAAAGAGTTATTGGATTATTTAAAAGACAATTAATGAAAGATAAATTGATTTGCTTAAAGGAAGACAAAGGTTTAAGGATGTGCTTGATTTCAAATAATGAATATGTTCAAGGAGTTATTTTACAAATGGAAAAATTAAATTTTGAATTGATTGATAAATATAATGTTGATTCAGAAAGAATGAAATTTATTAATAACATTTTATTAAAGGCAAAGAATAAAGGAATAAATGATAATGTGTACTATTCATTATATCCTTCAAGTGCTGTTTGTCCACATGTATTTGCTAATGTAAAATTACATAAAGAAGGTTATCCATTTAGAATAATTTTGGATTTTGGAGGGTCTTTTGTGTATAAGACTAGTAAATATATAGCTAAAATTTTACAAGATTTATTTGGATTTGGAAAATATTCTATAACGTCATTATTTGATTTTGTTGAAAAAATTAAAGATTTAAGTTTGGACTGTGATGATGTTTTAGTGTCATTGGATGTTTCTAAGATGTATGGATCTATTGATAGAATTGATTCAATTAAGATAATTCATCAAGCTTTATTGGAAAAGAAAGTGGATAATCAATTAATATGTTTTCTGATGAAGGCTTTAAATTTTATTGAACAAAATATTGTTGCATCCTTTAATGGTAAATTTTATAAGATGAGTAAAGACTGGCCAATGGAATTACCAATGGTGGCACAGTTATGCAGTTTTGTTTTGTCATATTATGAAGAGAAAATTTTAAACAAATTTATATTTATTGGAAATATTAAGATATATACGAGATATGTGGATGATGTTTTTATATGTGTTTCTTCAGAAATGATTGATAAAATTTTTGATGAATATAATAAATTAAAAGGTCTTATCTGGACTATGGAGAAAGAATATAATATCAGTATTACTACTACTACTACTACTACTACTACTACTACTACTACTACTACTACTACTACTACTACTACTACTACTACTACTACTACTACTACTACTACTACTACTACTACTACTACTACTACTACTACTACTACTACTACTACTATTATACACTGAATATGGTATAAATAAATCATAACTTTAAAATGTTGCAGTTCTTCAGAAAGGAAAGTAATTAAAAAAGTATTGCTAATATGTTTTCTAAATGCAAAAAGATTCTACTGTTCTAATAAAGAAATTGCAAAGGTTATAGTCTTAACTTCATTTAAATCATAAGCATAACAAATGAGTCTGTAAGTAGTTGGCAACAATGTCCTTAAATAAGTAATTGTTAATAGCTAGTTAAGATGATGGGTGTTTGTTTGTAATATTTTTTTTACATTAATAACAAGATGTTGTTATGACTACCTTTCATTTAATGAGTAATAATGATTTATCATATTATTTTTACAATTATTTTATTTACATATTCTATTTGGAAAATGCTTGAAGATGCTCACTTTACTTTCACATGTTAAAAATACAAAAAATAATTTATATATGGAGACATTTCAAATAATAATAATTAATAAAAATAGTAAATTAAGAGTTGAAATTTTTGAAATGTTTATCTTTTATATAGGGAGTATAATTATTCAAGTATTTTGGTGAATAAGAACTATGGGGAATTAATCTTTAGACAAAAGCAAAAAGGAAAACAGTTGCTACAGTTTAAAAATAAAATCAAGCTGTTTTTAGAACAGCTGCTAATGATTATGAATCTTAAATAAAGTTAAAGAATTTATTTTAAGAAATAGATAGATAGATAGATAGATAGATAGATAGATAGATAGATAGATAGATAGATAGATAGATAGATAGATAGATAGATAGATAGATAGATAGATAGATAGATAGATAGATAGATAGATAGATAGATAGATAGATAGATAGATAGATAGATAGATAGATAGATAGATAGATAGATAGATAGATAGATAGATAGATAGATAGATAGATAGATAGATAGATAGATAGATAGATAGATAGATAGATAGATAGATAGATAGATAGATAGATAGATAGATAGATAGATAGATAGATAGATAGATAGATAGATAGACAGACAGACAGATAGGCAGACTGACAGACAGATAGACAGATAGATAGATAGATAGATAGATAGATAGATAGATAGATAGATAGATAGATAGATAGATAGATAGATAGATAGATAGATAGATAGATAGATAGATAGATAGATAGATAGATAGACAAACTGGCAGATAGATAGATAGATAGATAGATAGATAGATAGATAGATAGATAGATAGATAGATAGATAGATAGATAGATAGATAGATAGATAGATAGATAGATAGATAGATAGATAGATAGATAGATCTGTAAACATTAGCCATTATATTAAAATAAATATGATTTGTTTAGATAAATAAATATCCTTGTTTTATATATGAGGGTGGGGCATGGAGAGGAAAACATTAAATGACACACTGTAAATCATGACATCTTTACCATTTTCTTATATAATTGCAAAGAAAATGAAAATTATTATTTCAGCCTTATTAATCCACTGATAAATTTTTCCAAACACTTGTGACTTTTAGATTAAAATATTTAAATACCCGTTACACACACACACACACATATAGATTTAAAGAATGTTTATTAATTTTACCTCATAAAATAATATCTATATTTTCTCAAAATTTGTAGATGTTATTTCTTAAGTTGCTGAAGTAAAAAAAAGAATATCAATTATGGTAATAATAAATCTTGGAAAAAAAATACAAATATTTTAAATAATATCTAGGATAAATATAATAAATACAATCAAAAGAAAATCTTAATTTTTAATTTATTTTCCTTTCTGTTTTTCTTTATTGTTATTAAAAGATTTTTTTTTCCCAATTCTTAGATTATCCAACAAAAATAAAAACAAACAAAATTAATCTAGGTTAAAGTTCATTGATATAAAGTAATCAAAATATCAAAACGCACTTTAAAATATTTATTAAGAAATAATCTATAAAATATTATTTCTTTCTAATTTATTTTACAATTTGTTTTGAAATTAATCTATACTTTTAAATGAAAAAAAAAAAAAAAAATCTATATTTTGTTTGCATCAAGTGTATATCGAATTCTAAAAGAAAAACAAATTTGAAATTTTTGTCTCTTGAGAAATCGACAAAAGATTTCTTAACGCAATGCTATCAACGATACTATTTCTCTACTATTAATTTTATCTTTAAAAATCATAATTGCATACATTTATTTATATAAATGGTAATTAGATAAATATTGATTATTCGTTTCTTTATATATGTACTTAACTATATATATTATTAATCATTCTATTTTTCTAACCATCTCTTTCTTTATCCATCCCTCTATTTATTATATATATATATATATATATATATATATATATATGCGTATGTTGATCATACTATATATCTTTCTCTCCTTTTCTTTGTTTCTCTGTTTTGAATTTAATGCAAAAGAGAAGTCATGAATGTTAGCTTTCCATTGCTTTATTAATACCACTGTATATTTTGTATTTATTTATTTTTTAAACTTAAGCATATAGTATAGCACAGATAAGAAATGCATTATAAAAGTTAATTTTTATCTGAAGTAGCTGCATGTTTTTGTGATATAGTTAATTAGTCAACATAACATTGTAAAATTTATGCTTTAAAATAAATGTCAACACTTTTTTTTATTAAATTTATCTTGTTTATATCAAATCCCCCTATCAAAATAATATTAAAAATAAATTTACAAACTTCTAACTTCTTTTCAAAAACCTTATTTCCACATATTAACTATATATATATGAGTGAGTATATTGTAACGCAAAGAGCAGGCATGCTGAAAATCGTAATACTAAAACTTTTGTTTCATGCTCAGTGATTGAACACTGTAACCAGACACCCCTTTTATATTGACAGCACACATCTCATTATGATCATTGAAATAATTTATTTCAATCAATATAATCATAAAAGAATTAATATTTGGATGGAAGGAAATTCAAGTTATTATGCCTTTTTCTGTTTACCATTTCAACTTCATATATGAGTTGTACAATTATTAAATGAAGATTTGATAAGTGTGATGATCATTTGCCTCTTCTCTTCAATATCTGATAATCCAGTTTTATTGTATTATTATGAAGAATAATTATACATTACCCAAACTTATTAATTTAAATTTTACAATACAAAAATAAATTTAAAGCTTCATCCAAATAATTGTATGTAAACACTAACTATCATTCCTATTCTTACTGAACATATCCACATATTAGGATTTTGTAAGTATTATTTAATATTTTGGAAATATTTGTGTAATGGTATGAGAATATGATAGGAAAGATCAATTATAAAAGTTTTAATCACTTATTCTGAATAACAAAGACCTCACCAAAAATTAAGTGTAACAAGCATTTAGCATTTAATATATAATAATGTAATTGTCGTAGTATAGGTATTTAATATTATCTATAATGATTAATTATTACCTTTTAGTCTGTAAATGGAGAAACTAAACTGAAAATAATAATTCTAATCTTCCACTTTATATAATTCTAAATTTTGTTTGGGTGAAAATTAACCTATTATCAAAAGAAAGAAATGTGAATTATATATATATATATATATATATATATATATATATATATATATATATATATATATATATATATATATATATATATATATATAAAAGACAATAGATGGTGTTCTATCAAAAACACCATCAAGTGTACGTTTGTTTACATAAACGTCAGAGCAAGCATTCACTATCTCTAACTTTAGTTCCACCTTCAGATCATGATTTCAAGCTGTTTGCTATTGTCAGTGAAGGACAGGAATAAGAAAATAGATCTAAACACAAACTATGAGCGTTTATGAAACAGTTTTTATTCAGCTTACAAGCATGAGTCTTTTAGACATGTAATGCCTTCAAACTCAGCATAGAAATCCAGATAGCTACATGGGTCTGATATCAGTTCAGCATCACCATGTAGTAGAAGCCTCTTCAATATATATCATTGCAAGAAAGACCTCAATGGTACATTTATGAAAAACAAAAAAACACAAGTTAAAACTTGCTAATGCTTGTATTTATGACAATAGATGGCATTCTACCAAAAACACCGTCAAGTGTAAGTTTGTTTACATAAACATCAGAGTAAGCATTCTCTATCTCTAACTTTAGTTCCACCTTCAGATCATGATTTCAAGCTATTTGCTATCATCAGTGAAGGACAGGAATAAGAAAATAGATCTAGACACAAATTCTGAGCATTTATGAAACAGTTTCTACAGTTTGCAAGTGTGAATCTTTTAGACACATAATGCCTTCAAACTCAGCATAGCAAGCCAGATAGCTACATGGGTCTGATATCAGTTCAGCATCACCACATAGTAGAAGCCTCTGCAATATATATCATTGCAAGAAAGACCTCAAAGGTACATTTATGAAAAACAAAAAACATAAGTTAAAACTTGCTAACAAACTTACGCTTGACTGTGTTTTTGGTAGAACACCATCTATTGTCATAAATACAAGCGTTAGCAAGTTATAACTTGTGTTTTTTTTGTTTTTCATAAATGTACCTTTGAGGTCTTTCTTGCAATGATATATATTGCAGAGGCTTCTACTATGTGGTGATGCTGAACTGATATCAGACCCATGTAGTTGTCTGGCTTGCTATGCTGAGTTTGAGGGTGTTACATGTATAAAAGATTCACGCTTGCAAGCTGAATAGAAACTGTTTCACAAATGCTCAGAGTTTGTGTTTAGATCTATTTTTTTATTCCTGTCCTTCACTGACGATAGCATATAGCTTGAAATCATGATCTGAAGGTGGAACTAAAGTTAGAGATAGTGAATGCTTGCTCTGATGTTTATGTAAACAAACTTACACTTGATGGTGTTTTTGGTAGAACACCATCCATTGTCATAAATACAAGTGTTAGCAAGTTTTAACTTGTGTTTTTTTTTGTTTTTCATATATATATATATTAGGTTTAAGTAGGCATTGTAAGTCAATTTCTTTAAAAAATTAAAATTACTAGAAATTTAAGGATTGTAAGTGGTATAGATATGTTAATAGGATTCTTAAAAGCTTTGTTAAGTTTCAGTTAAAGTTATGAATATTTAAAAGCTGTGTTAAAATGCAAAAATTACAAAGTAAAAGTTAAATATTACAATTCTGTATGGTTGTGAGATCTAGCCATACTGATAATAATGAGAGTTATGTATTAAAAGTCTTATTAAACAAGATGTGTAAAGCTATTTTTTAAATAATGATTCAAAACTATATAAGATGCTAAATGTTTTTTTTTAATAAAAATAGATTTAAATTTATATTATAATTATTTATTAATACTTTAATATTTTGTTGGATGTAGTAATAATGTCAAAATTATTTTTCCAAATTCTATCATTATATTTTATTATTTTTTATAATGTAATATTTTGTAATGAAATATTTAATTAATCTCATTTCAGACAGTGAATATAAAAAATGCAACACATTTGTGTGGGACTTTCAATCATGTAACTAACAATGCATGTATTTTATTGTGCACTTGCAAGGTTTAAAAAAAAATGTTTCAAAATCACTTTCAGGATTGTTTTAAATTGAAAACATTTGAATAACATAAAAATAAAATATAAGAAATTATTTAATTAGTTGTCTTTAAAAATTCTCATAATTAATAAAGATAAATTAAAAAAAATAGATACATTAAAATTAAATATTAGATAAATTTATAAAGTATTATTTTAAAGATTTTATTTTAAAGTATTTAATTTGTTAGGTAAAAGTATAGAATTAATTTAGAATTAAATATTATAATACTATTAGTGTTATAATAATGAGTCATAATTTTGTTTTTAAATTTAAATAAAAAATAATTGACAATTATGTAAATTAGATTTGTAAGTTAAGAGTAAGGTAACCAGTCAATAGTAAGTTAGAACTGGTATAAAATGAATGTTCTCCCTTCTTATCACTTACCACTAATTGTTACTTAGTTTACTAATTATTACTTCTTTTACTTTATTTTATTTTTAATAGTACATAGTATATTATTATAAGTCAGTTAATTATCAATTTTTAAATTCTATTTTTCTAAAGTGTAAAGGATTAAAAAAATGATCAAGATTTTAAAGAATGTTTCCCTATACCACTAAATATCCTGCTAGTTGTCTTTTCCATTTAAAACTTAAGTGGAATTTATAGTGATTTATGGAATATCTACCTGAAATAATGTGCATACGAGGGTTAATAAAAAACAGTTGGCAGAGGAAAGTATCTTTTTTCGCATATTAATTAAAACCTTTTATAATCATTTTTATAAAGTGCTTTGGAGTTTAATGAGGATATTATTTGGAAATATTACTTGGCGAACTAACACATTTGTTTATAATATTTTTGATACTTTTAAATTTTATTTTTTTGGGTAATATAATTACCTTGAAAGGATTGAAAACTAAATTTAATTTTTTTATTTAAAGTTACGTAAATTAATAGTCAGGATGAAAGTATAGTGTAAAAATATGTCATTCTTTATTATACTATTGATGATATTTTAAAAGGACAGCAATTTTAAAAAGAGATTTATTTTTAAAAAAATATTTAAATCTTTTTGAAAAAAAAATGAGAAAAAGTAAAATTTATCAAAAATACCTAAATATTTGGATATAATAAAAACTTGTTATTTTAATTTTTTTTTTTAAAAAAAAAGAGAGAAAATTAATGGATAAAATAATTAGTATTGTCAAGACAAAATAAGTTACTAATTGAATATTTAAACATAAAGTTATTAAAGACTATATATCTGCATTTTATAAAATAATATTTTGAGTAGAATTAAAAATGTGTATTTTGAGCTAGCCCGAGAATGGTGCATCTGAAGCCGAAGAATTCACGTGAACCGGAAAAAACACTAGAACTTACCTATAGAAATATTTTAAGTGATATCACATTAATAATTATTATCCTGGAAAGTTGCAGATCATAGACTGTCTTTGAAGAACTTTCAAAAACCGGATTAATAATAAATCTTCAAATTTATTTGGATTTAAAAATCAACTTTTTTTTTTATTTGTGAGTTTATGCACCAAGGAAGAAAAACATTCAGATGATACTGGTCACAAAGCAACTGTGCAGAGGGATTTGTGTTTGAAACAGTGTATTGGAAAAAAAACTTTTAAAAGTTGAACTTTATGGAGAACAGACAACAGTTGTTGTTATGCAAATTTAGCTTTAATATTATTTTACTTATACTAACTATAGTATTAAGATATATTATTAGAATAGGAGAAAGTTACATTTTTAAATATTTTTTTATTTATTCTAAAAACATTAATATTTTTAAAATCTTTTAATATTTTAATTTTTTTGGAAACATTTTAAGTATAATTGATATATTGAATGACTGATACTTTTGATTAATATGTTTATTTTTGCTAAATTTGGACCAGAAGACATCTAAAATAGTGCCTTACAAGTCATAGAGTCACTAGGTATTTTTTAATTGTTAATCATTATATGATATATATTTTATTTACTATTTTTTTTAAAAGTTGCTTGGAATATATTTTGAAGATATTGTTTTTATCATATGTATGTGTGAACATGAGTATGTGTGTTTTAATTACATATATAGATTTTTTTTATTATTATTCTGAGATATAAGTTATAGTTTTAAAAAGAGATATGCATACACATTTTCTTTTTATATTACATAGTGTAATATAATTTACTGACACTCATAGGAATATTTATATGACTCTTTTCTGAATGAACCATACTTTTGAAATATTTGAATATTGATTTTAATATTTTTAGAAAACAAAGTCATTTGTATTTTTATTGCTGAGTTTTAAGTGAATAAAACATTTTTCTTATTGTATTTCTGGATTGATAGTGTCATATATATATATATATATATATATATATATATATATATATATATATATATATATATATATATATATATATATATATATATATATATATATGTTTATTATTAGGAGTTATGCTAGTTATTTTGAGATGTAGATTGTCACATCTATTATAAAGCTTTAATCAGTAGTGACTGGGAAATACATAAGGAAACCCTTGGATGCTTATATATAGGTTATATGTAGAAGATAGGAAAAAAGACTATAATTTTATCTTAGTACTTTTATGCAAATGGAGCTAACATAGCCTGTGTCTTGAATGTATGTTCCATGAACATTGGTGATATTTTCATATTTTATAATGATCTGTAGGAGGTGAATAAATAGCCTGGACATTATTTTTGAAGCTATTGGACAGAAAATTCATACCTATTCTTTCACATTGTTTCCAATTGGACTATTAAATATGTTTTATACTAGTGAGTGTTTACTCTAGTTATTACTTCATGTCCTATGAATCTTATCACTATCTTAATTTCAACAGTAATTATACCGTGTAGCATAGTATTTTATGAAAAGAAAATAATAAATAACTTTTGGATTGATGTATTGTTATTTTTTCAAAAGGAAATAAGATAGGTTTTTCTTGTCTGGATTAAAAAGAAATACAAATTAAATTGCATGTTAATGCTGATAATAGAATTATAAAGAATCATAATTTTTTTTCATATTTTATTAAACAATTTTGATGATAAAAATGACAACTATTCATAATATTTTTAAATAGTATTGATATTTTCTATTTTACACAAATGCATGATTGACGGAATCCAAAATAAATATGATATATTTGCACAATATAAATAAATTATTCATTTACGAAATAATAATTATACAGAATATGATATTTGAATATTTTTTTTCATTTTGCAAAAATATTATTATAGTCTTAATTGATCACAAAATTTACTGCATAAAACTTAATATTGTTTGTTGCCACATATTTCAGATTATACCATATTAAGATTCCACATGAGAAATAAAAGAAAATTTTACTACTACTACTACTACTACTACTACTACTACTACTACTACTACGACTACTACTACTACTACTACTACTACTACTACTACTACTACTACTACTACTACTACTACTACTACTACTACTACTACTACTACTACTACTACTACTACTACTACTAGTTTTAAAGTACTTTATTTGATATCATAAGAACATGTATGAAAATACAATTTTAAAGCATGTTACAAAAACTGATCTACAATTTATAATTGAAAATTATTAACAAAATTATTATTATGAATACATGAAATATTTTTACATTAATAATGTTGAAAAACTGAGGAAAAAAATTAATCAATAACAGTAACAATATTAAATACATATATGACAACAAAACTCACTTACATCCAGCAAATATGCTATTCATATTTCACATTGGTGTTGGAAATTTGATCAAACTCCAAGTGGCTGATACTATATCTGTTGGAGCTAGTGCTTGATCTCTTGTTTTAATTTTTCCTAACTTATTGAGAAAAAGTGATTTAAGTTTACGAGATGTGGGATTGAATATAAAGTGGCATCTCATAAACCAGAGTGTGTATAGTATAAAGATTGTTATTCTTATTGTTGGAAACAACCCTCTTTGAATATTTTCTATCAATACTGTCAATGAGCATTTTGGATTATGGGCTATATCAGCAATTAGTTCTCGATATGTTTTGAGAGAACTACACTGTAAATAAAATGTTCTGTTGTTTCTTCCTCTTTATTACATAGTTGACAAATGGCATCTATGTTTGGAGATCTCCATCTTCCAGCCAGAAAAGCATTGGTAGGTAAAGCTTTAAGGTTGATTTTTATTAGAAAATCTAAGTACTTAGGCTCCAAGTACCAGAATTTAAATTTTTGGATTATAGCTTTATTTGTGATATTAATTAAGCTAATAGGATTTTCAAAGGGACTGGAATTAGTTGTTATGTAATGTGCTTCCCAATACTTAATTTTAGTTGAGAAAAGGTTTGTAGCAGGTACTTTATGTTTGAATATTGTTTTTATTAGATTGTTAATGAATTTATTTTTAATAGGAGGTGGAGGGTCTGTAGGTGATATTGGAAGAAACACTTGGAAATTTTCATATGTCATATAAAGTTTCATCAATGTATTGTGAGTTTTTTGGTAATAGAATGTTGAAATGCAATGTAATGACAGGCCATTTTGTCTTGAATGTTTTTGCAGACTTTTGATGCTTATTACCACTGCCTTTTTATTCCATATGAGTTTGGTGCAAAAAGAGTTAATTTTTTTCTTAAATGAGTTAGTAAATTTAATGATAGGTGCATAGTAATTTATTTTTGGGAAAATTAATATGTTAATGAGTGATATTTTACTATGCAATGAAAGATATGCTTTTGAAAGTGAGGTTGTCACCTTTTCAATTGCAGATATTAATTGTTCTTGTATTATCTTTCTCATTGCATTCATAGACAGATGAATTGGGAGACCAAGAAATTTGTGGGGAGGGGAACTGCAAACTGAATGAATTTGATTACCAGAAAGTATACTCCAAATAGATGTTTTTTTCTTTGTTAAATTTTAAACTATAAGCTGCAGAGTAATTTTCTAAAATGGTATACATTAAAGGCAAATATTTTTTGGATGGCAAAAAAATGACTATATCATCCATGTATGAAATATGATTGATGGATTGGTTTATGAGGGGTACATATATTCCTGGCAATTTAGATTCTATTTCTAGTAGGAGGGGTTTAATATATGTGATAAAAAACAGTGAACTAAGGGGAGAGCCTAGTGGTATTGAGTTGTGTGAAGTGAAGTCAGGGGACATTTTGCCATTAAGAGTAATGTGTATTTTTCTATTGATGAGCAGGTTTGCTAGAACATACATTATAGGTATTGGAATTTTATGTTGACTAAGCACCTGTAGCAGCTTGTCCACAGGCACCAAATGGAATGCAGCCTGTATGTCTAATTGAATTGCAATAGGTGCTGATTTTCTAGTTTGTCTTACATCCTCTATTAATATTTTACATAACATAAGTGCTTCAGAAGTAGAACATCCTTTTCTAGCAAACTGAAACTTAGACAGCCCCGGAAGTATTAGGGGTTGAATTTTGTCTTTTAAAAGAGACTCTATTAGTTTGATGATCAGAGGAGACATTGAAATAGGGCGTAGATTATCTAGAGGAGAAGGAAGTGTATTTTTTTTTAGAAAAGGAACCAGTGATACTGGATAAAGTTGGTCAATGTTATATATTTGTTTTGATAGATAATTTATCATATTGTGTCCTATTGGGATAGTAAAGTGGCTAAGATGTGATAATAAAAATTTTGGAATTGCATGTGTACCTGGGTGTGTATTGTTGGGAAAAGCGTTCAACTTGAGAGCAATTTCATACTTTGTAATGTTATGTTCTTCTGTGGTAAAACCAAAGTGAAATGAAGAAAATTTTGGAAAAGGAAATTTTTGGAGTCTAGATTTAAAGTGGTATTGTGGAGTCATGTATTCCCCAGCAATCATTTTTGAATCAAAAATAATAGATGAAGGAGTTAATTTTTGGGAGTATAACCTAAAGCCCACCGAATATATCTTTTAGACCAGTTATGGGGATTATCTAGAAAAATTTTTGCTTTTTTTATAGAGAGATAATCAGTCAGTATGAGTTGGGTTTTCTTGTATTCTTGTTTTAAAAACATTATTGATGTAACTGAAGAAGGGTCACATGAAATATTTTTTTAGTTTTAAGTGTATTGTATCTAACTTATTAACAAGATTAGTGGGAGAACTATTTTTGGAGGTATAATGTCGAATAGTAGAAGAGATTATGTTAATAAATGATAGCCAGGCCTCTACTGGGTTTAAAGATAGTATGTCTACCTTCTTAAAATAAATATAAATCTCAGAGAGAACAGCTTCAGGTGTAGTGGATTTTAAAAGAAGACGAGTAGTTTTATTTAGAGGAAGAATTGGTTGATGTTTCATGTGTATTGCAAGTTCCACATTAAGTGCTAAAATGATCATAGAAAATTACAGGACATAGAGAGGGATTTATTATGAAATGTAGATCTGGTGAATAGAATACAAGGTCTATTATAGAGGAGTGTTTTTTAGTGTAGAATGAAATGGGGTTAGTTGGAAAAAAACCTTCAGCACTCATGAGATTTTTATTAATCAAATGAAGGTATTTTAATGTAAAATTCTTATAAGACATGTTAAAATCACCCATAATTATAGTTGGGTAAGAATTTGTAGCTAATATTAAATTTATTTTATTTATTAATTGGTGAATTAACACTGGCTGATTATATAAATAAAATGTTATTAAATTCACTGTAAAAGAAGAATGATAAAGAATAATTATAGTCATATGCTGATCTAAGTACAAAATTTTAAAAGTTTGAAAAGGAGAACAATGATGGATGAGAATCCCTACCCCAGCAGTAGAAATATCAGATGTTGAAAATTTGCTGTATCCAAATTTACTAAGGTAGAGTTCAGGATTAAATGCTGAATGTACTGAGCATATTGTCTCTGTAAATAAAAGGATATGGGGTGAGAATTGCCTTATCCAATTGCTAATTGCATATATTCGCTGGGTAGAGTTAATACCCCTTACATTGACTGCTGTAATAGAAAGACCCATATTATCAATTATATAAAATGATGGGAGAATGATATTTTATAGTTTATTGTATAATGAATGGGACAACTAATATTAGTAAAAGTATAATAGGAATGTGTTAAATAGAAAAGAAAAATTATAATAATACACCACTGTGAAAACAATGAACTTACCCTTGCAAGTGAAGTTCTATTGAGTTTGTTGTGCATATTTTTGTTCATAAACATGATAATTATTTTCACATTTGGAATTAAATCCAAAAAATTGTCCTGGTTTGAAAGTCTATATGTGTTGTTTATGCAACTCATCTTGATAGTCTATTTTTAATGGTGCTTCAAAGTCTGTCTCTGTATTTTGAGACATGGTATTTGTTATGATATCCTTAGATTTAGTAGATCTTCTGTGTACATCCACTCCTGCCATCAGAAGAAGCTGCTCCTGTGTCAATTGATTTGTACTTTGTTTTTGTCTGGTCCAATGAAGTGTTGATTCATTAGCCGGATAATCTGTTTCACCTGTTTTATTTGTGAGTTTTGTTTTTTTTAATGCTGGTGTGGTAGACTTTGTATCATTTTTCTTTGATTTTCTTTCACTATGTTTGTCAGTTTCATTAGTTTGTATAGGCTCTTGATGCAATGCAGATTTTTTCCTCTTGTGCATTCGTTTCTTAGTCTTTACTTTAATTAATTGGAACTCTTCATCAGAGCAAGGAAATGGTAAGGTATCACTCATGTACTCTGTTTATGTTTCCTCCTGTGAGGTATAAGATTTATTTGGTATAGTATTCATGGAGCTATTTTGACTAGGATCATCAAAGCTGAGATTTTGCTTATTTGTGTTGTTGTCTTCATTATTGGAAATAAATTCATCAAGGCTGAGATTTTGCATATCTGCGGTTTTGTCTTCATTATTGGGAATAAGTTCATCAAGGCTGAGATTTTGGATATCTGTGTTGTTGTCTTCATTATTGGGAATAGGTTAATCTACTTTTGATTTTTCAGGGTTACTTTGCATATAGGGAATAGTTTCATCTACTTTTGTTTTTTCAGGGTTACTTTGCATGAGTCTGATTTCATTATTAGCTATTGGATCTCTACTGCACTGATGCGTTTTTGTTTTTTTAATACCACACTTTTTACAAAACGGTTAGGGCATTCTTTGACAAGATGATCTCTGGCTTTACAAAAAAAAACACTGAGGTGAAATGCCTCTGAAAGTATCTATCAAAGGTGAAGAATCTGTTGCATGTAATGTTGGTATATATGTTGGTTGCATATTTTTCTTCAATGACATAGTGAAATGAGCGTATTGGTTAGAACTGGCTGTGTAGCCTTTTCCCATACATATTTAAAGTTGGCCACAGTTCCAACATTTTTAGTAAATCTTGTAGATCATCAGCTTTAAAGTCTACATGACAGTTCTTAACTTGTCCATTCAAATTTGTAGGTCTATCAATGTCTATGTAACAAATAAATTTTCTATTAAGAAAGTGAATATGTTTTTCAAATATTAGTTTCTGAGCCACATTATGATATTCTATTGTTTTATATCTGCTATTAGGATGATCTAGCACTTTGTATATCATTGACCAAAGTTTTTTTTTTCTGATAGATAAGAATAAAATTCAGTAGGAAAATTCATGACTGAAGAATTAGTATATGTTATAGCTATTGTAGACATTTTAATACTTTTAAATTTTTGAAATGATTTAATAACTGTTAAAGGAATTGTCTGTATAAATTTTTCACATACAGAAACATAACCTGTGTTACTAGTTGATAATAAATTTGTATTTTCTTGTTCCATTTGTAGTTCATTGTCAAAATTAAAAATTTCTGTTAAATTTTCTTCTGTAATTACATTGTTATCTTGTTCAGATTTTTGCTTTAAAATACTAGCATAAGTTTGTTTAATATTCTTATTTAATTCAATAGAATCAGATGCCTCAGGCAAATTAGTATTTTTAAATTTATTTATTGTTTTAGATAAATCAGATAAGGCTTCAGCCATATTGGATCCAGTTTTTACTTTTGAAAAAGAACTATTGTTAACTTTGACTTTTTCTAGATCTTGATAAGAATTATTTTTATCAAAGCTATTATTAGCAATTTTTAAATTAGAATTAGAATCAGAAATATTAGACATTTTAAATCTAATATTCTTCTTTATATTAACAACAATTTTGCTCGAAATAGAGCTTACCTTTAAGTGGAAAATTTCCTTTTTCTTTTGGTATACTTTTCACTATCAAATTCAATCAAAACCAATAAAACTTAAGTCTAAAGCAGGGCTGAAAGAGTCAACTTTCTCGTCAAGAGCCAAGATGGCACCTCTCTACTACCTACTACTACTACTACTACTACTACACTACTACTACTACTACTATCTACTACACCACTACTACCACTCACCACTCCCACTACACCACTACCACACTACTACACTACTCTACTACTACCACTACTACTACTACTACTACTACCTCCTACTACTACTACTACTTCTACTACTCTACTATTACTACTACTACTACTACTACTACTACTACTACTACTACTACTACTACTACTACTACTACTACTACTACTACTACTACTACTACTACTACTACTACTTATCTTAGTGATAAAGTGTAGATAAGATTAATAGTTATTTTATTAAGAGTAAGTATATTATTATTTATTATTGTTATTATTATTGTTTAGGTGTAGTTAAGAATTATACAAAATCTTTTATCAGACATAGTAGATATTTTAAAATTGATTAGATTTATTTTCAAGAATCTGAGGTAACTATAATTACTTTTAGTAAAAGAAATTATAGTTTACTTTAGCAATATTATACTAAATTACTTGTTATTTTCAAAATATTACGAGTACTATGAATTTATTATTTGAAATAATAGGGGAATAGTGTTCTTATGCCATTGACTTTGTATCTTTTGGGATATAGGCTCAATGTAATTCTTTATTGTTTTACCTTCATTAAATTGTTTCATGATTTATTAATATTTTATTAATTTAATTTTCGTAAATCAAACCATACATCATTTATTAATTACTTAGAGATAGTCGAATGGTAGAAATTATGATAGGATATGTTTATTATTGATTATAATATGATAATAAGTATTTTAACCAGAGTATTATTATTTATTGAGCTAGTTTTGTTTTCTAGATTATGTATTGAACTGAAGGTAAAGTACAATGTGGTTATTAAATTTTTGGCACCCCATGTTATTCAATTAGCAGTCATATTTGTTCCAATAATGACTAATGTGATTCTAAACTGAAGATTATAAATAAAACACTGGAAATGCCCTATAGAAAGAATAATTTGCATTGCTCTTAATTAGAATTAACAGCTATAAGAGAAGCTATATATATATATATATATATATATATATATATATATATATATATATATATATATATATATATATATATATATATATATATATATATATATATATATATATATATATATATATATATATAAAAAATCTGCAATAAAAAAGAAAAGACCAAACTGCCTAATTAAATTGATGAAAAGTAATATTTATTACAGATGTAATATACTAATGCACAGTTAATTTATTTGTGTAAATTTTGTTTTAATTTATGAAAAGCAAATGTAATTGCAAAAAAACAAAACGATTGATGAAAGGTGAAATATTAGAAGTTTAAGCTCTTTCTTAATATAATATGGGGAAAAACCTTTAAATTTATGAAGACTAGAATATATTAAAGATTCTGTAGGAGTATTATGTATTTTATCAGTAGAGTAGGATTATAAATTTAAATGGACATTAATTTAACTGATATGTTTTATTTCATATATACTTGGGCATAAGGTTGGAGTTAATGAAAAATAATTATGCAAATATATGAACTATTTGGAAAAAAAAGATTGATTTTTCTTTTGATATTCACACAAATGATATTACTAAATGCAGAAAAACAAATTGTATGAACTCTTTATTATCATAATTATCTGAATACTGCTATACAAAATGTAAATTTACTGTTGAAATGTATATAATATAACTATTGGTGGTCGAGAGGTCAGCACGACTGCCTTGCAAGCAGTTTCATGGGTTGCAGGTTCGCATCCTGGCCCATGCTATGAGACTTGAGAAAAAAATACACTTTGTTGCGTTAATAAATTGGTCTGTTATATATTAATCCAGTTGTTCATTTGATTTTATATATGATTAAATAAAATAACTTTAAATACATATGCTAGTTAAACAAAAATATCCATATCTCTGGGAACCCAAAAATTACTGAGTGATATATCAGTGTCATGATAAAAATTAATAAATAGGGATGATTATTAAACATTCTCATGTTGAGGTGGTTTGGTGACTGGCTTTTCTGCAAATACAAACTTAAAATAAACAAAATACTTGAGAGTGAATGTGATATCTATCATTACAATTCCGATTGTTAAATCATTTATGGTGGAATTAAATAGTATCTATAAGCTGTATAAATATATGTAGTGAGATATTTCTAAATCGATCATTATCGGTATTGACATATGTTTGTGAAACATTAAATATCTTATACATACTATACATATTATTGGATAGTGTTCAAATGGGAGGTAAAGAAATATTACAATTACAAACGATCAATTAAGAACTAAAGAAGAATTATATGCATATGTACTATAATGTAAGACTTTATTTCAGTTACACGGGTAAAACCATAATCATATATTAATTACAAGTCAAAATGAGTTTACAAGTGACATCATTTAGTGGTACCATATACAATGGATTTGAATATAGTATATTAATTACAAAACAATGTAAAAATGCATGTCTCTGAAAAAATGAAATGAACAAATTTATAATAAATATATGTGCAATATCTTTTAAATAATGAAAAATATATAGTGTTTCACTTTGACATGATCAAGTGTCTGGATGAATTTTTAATTTCGGGTAATATATATATATATATATATATATATATATATATATATATATATATATATATATATATATATATATATATATATATATATATATATATATATATATAATGTTTTACTAATATATATTTTTATCTCAGGAGCAAAGATCATTGCCTTTTACATAAGTAATTACATTCAAAGTGTTATAAGGAGTATAGAAACTATTTACTAAGTATAAGCAAAAAAAAAAAAGACAATATGGAATTTTTTGTACATTCTACATAAATTTCTTATGGTAGAGAAGATTGTAACAAATATTTTATAGGACAGGGGTGTGTAATTGTTTTGACTTGAGAGCTGCAGATATTGATGGAGGGCCAGATCAGAAGCCACTTTGTGGAAGCAAAGGTTAGCAGAAAACCCCACCTTTTTTCATGATACAATAAACACACTGATTTATTCCCTGTATTACCAAAGAAATATTTGTTTATCCATTCTTCATGAAACACATGACATTCATCACCGATTTTACATTTTTTGGAGGGTTCATAGTTTCACTAAAGTTGGAAATGTATTTATTTGCTAATGCAAAAACAAAATTGCAATTAACCAGATCAACTGGAAAAGGACTGCATATCTTATCTACACTGTGCATGTGTATGGACAGGGCCATCCTAGTGGAAAATCGTGCATGGAAAAGGTGGATATTTCTGATTGTCTTGGAGGACCGCATGTGGCCTCTGGGCCGCTTTTATACCCATCGCTGCTACAGGATGATATAATAATAAAATATGAAGTGGTATTCTTTAATTAAACCGCTACAACTTCAATGAGAATTTTAAAATCTCCTAACATCATTCATAAAACATTTTTTTAAAAAACATTCATACACGAACAGATGTCATTCTCTAAACTTACAAGTGTATTTCAACCATGTTAGCATTGTCTGCAGAAAATTATATATATATATATATATGTGTGTGTGTGTGTGTAAAATGCATCTCACTTAATTACCAATAAAATATGGGGGGGAGGACCAAAACTATATTGCAATGAAGCTTTGGGAATTAGTTGTATATGAAAAGACAGTTCTCAAATGTGTTCAACTGAACAGCCATGAAAAGACAGTTTCTCAAATGTAGTCTGATGTTTTCTTGCCATACTTTTCTGGAAATCCTTATTATTAAAAGTGAAATGTGTTTGTAATAAAATTAACTTCCAATCATGATACATTTCAGTGATTTGTTATTCTAAAAAAATTCATGATATTATTTTAAAACATATTATACAGCAAATAAAATGATTGAAGCTTGATTTATGACAACGAACATGGACAAGTGTTAGATGTTGAACCTGTATTCACAATCTTTTATGCAAAAATAAATAAATAAATAAATGAAATCACATTGTTTGTTCATGAGTTTAGCATTAACCTTCAGATAAAATGTTTAATCTACATTTTCTATCAATGATCATATAATCTTGCTAGTACTTTTAATTTTACATAATCAGGCTACTTATCTATATGCATTGGCATTTGCCCCTAAAAATACCGATTGTGTCTTGGATCCCTGTGAGATATATTGCACAGTATTCAGATACTACGTTTCATTTTTTTCATTTACATATCTTTTGTTATTGCAATAATAAATTAACCTTTAAAATGAATAATTACTACATTTTCTTCAAAAATATTTAATCATTTTCAATTTTAAAATAATAACGTTTTTATATAAATTATCCATTCAACTTTTATGTTAAGCAAAAAATATACTTGATAAAAATTTATCTTTTTGTGCTTATAAATTTTAAGTAATTTTCAATTTTTTTTCTATTCTGGTCTAATGTTATAATACAGCCAATGAATTAATATGTTATATTACATAATTCTCACTACCTCCGAAATTACAACAGTATTTTTTATATTAATTTTGTGATATTTCTTGAAGATTTAAATATAATTGTATTGTTATTATATAGAGACATCAACACTAGTAAAATGTTTGATAAGCATTTATTGGCTTCGTATTAACCATTATATATATATATATATATATATATATATATATATATATATATATATATATATATATATATATATATATATATATATATATATATATATAAAACTACAAGCATAAAGCTAAACTAGTCAATATAAAATCAAAAATACCCCAAATCCAAAATTAAACCAGACCAGCATAAAAATAATATTAAAACACAACCTAAGGTTTCACTGCTACAAGCAGACTTCTCAAGTGTAAGAACCACAGAAACTACACAATATATATAATATTAAAAACTACCCACAAATCCATTCACTTCCCATCCACCCTTAATATTAAAAGAACTTTTAAATAAGTTAATTGCTTCAGAATAATAAATTTTCAATAATAAAGACTCTTTAATTCTTCTTTTGGTTTCATTTCTCTCAAAGAAGACAACCTTAGCTTCATCAAAATTAATAGTGTGGCCTGTATTTTTTTCATAGACATACATAACAAAAATTTCAATAATAAAGATTCTTTAATTCTTCTTTTGATTACATTTCTCTCAAAGAAGACAACCTTAGCTTCATCAAAATTAATAGTGTGGCCTGTATATTTTTCATGGACATACAAAGCAGAACTAAGATATCTATTTTGACTCTACTTTAATGAACCTTTATTCTTTCATTTAAACTCAAACTACTCTAACCTATGTAAAACTTCTTAGAACATAAACAAGGAATAAAATATACTACACCAGGAATAGTCTTTCTATCAAGAACTTATTTTGTATTAATTAATAAATTATTCAATGTAACACCCCTTTTCCAAGCAATTTTCTTATTTCCAAACAATTTACTATTACTACACACAATTCTATAAGAAGACAATTTAAATGGCAAAGAAATAAAATCATATTTTTTTAACCTTTACATCCTTAAAAAAATTAATATTAAATAAAATACTTTTAACAAATTTATCAGAGTATCCAACACTCAAGTAATCTTTATAAAATTGATATTTCTGAAACAAAGCAACCCCACTAGAATTATTTAATTTAATATCTTATGACAATAATTTTTTAAAGCAGCTACTTTATGAGATACAGACTGATAGCTATCAGGTTTAATTATAGATCTTAATTCTTTACTTTTAACTAAATGACTGCACAATAAACAATTAGTTTCTACATTTCTAATCACCAAAAGATCTAAAAATTTTAACTTACCAAAATCTAACCCCCCTCCTTCTAACACAAATTTTATAGAAGGATCAAAACAATTAAACTCATTTACAAATTCCTTCAATTTATCATTCTCAACTACAAATAAACAATCATCAACATATCTGACAAATAATTTTACATAAAAACAATTGTTTTTAATAATAATGAAAGAGGAAATTATTATTATTAAAAAGAATTGTTTATATGTAAAATTATTTGTCAGATATGTTGATGATTGTTTATTTGTAGTTGAGAATGATAAAATGAAGGAATTTGTAAATGAGTTTAATTGTTTTGATCCTTCTATAAAATTTGTGTTAGAAGGGGGGGGGGTTAGATTTTGGTAAGTTAAAATTTTAAGATCTTTTGGTGATTAGAAATGTAGAAACTAATTGTTTATTGTACAGTCATTTAGTTAAAAGTAAAGAATTACTATCTATAATTAAACCTAATAGCTATCAGCCTGTATCTCATAAAGTAGCTGCTTTAAGGAATTATTGTCATAGGAATATTAAATTAAATAATTCTACTGGTGTTGCTTTGTTTCAAAAATATCAATTTTATAAAGATTACTTGAGTGTTGGATATTCTGATAAATTTGTTAAAAGTATTTTATTTAATATTAATTTTTGTAAGGATGAAAAGTTAAAGAAAAATATGATTTTATTTCTTTGCCATTTAAATTGTCTTCTGATAAAATTGTGTGTAGAAATAGTAAATTGTTTGGAAATAAGAAAATTGCTTGGAAAAGGGGTGTTACATTGAATAATTTATTAAATAATACAAAAGAAGTATTTGATAAAAAGACTATTCCTGGTGTAGTATATTTTATTCCTTGTTTATTTTGGAAAAAGGTTTACAAAGGTCAGAGTACTTTGTGTTTAAATGAAAGAATAAAGGTTCATAAAAGTAGAGTTAAAAATAGATATCTTAGTTCTGCTTTGTATGTCCATGGAAAAGATACAGGCCATACTATTGATTTTGATGAAGCTAAGGTAGTCTTCTTTGAGAGAAATTAAATTAAAAGAAGAATTAAATAGTATTTATTATTGAAAATTTATTATTCATGAAGCAATTAACTTATTGAAAAGTTATTTTAATATTAAGGGTGTATGGGAAGTGAATGGATTTGTGGGTAGTTTTATTATATATATATATATATATATATATATATATATATATATATATATATATATATATATATATATATATATATATATATATATATATATATATATATATATATATATATATATTGTAACCTAGTGTTATTGACACTTGGTTTACTTGGCATTATTTCTGCAGGAAAACAATGCTATTCTTTAAAGAAATAAAAAGATAAAATAACAATAGTAATAATTGATTAATAAAGTATGCTATTCACTCACTTTGGCATGTTTTGGGTGAATAACTAATAGATTTAGTAATGCAATATCATTTTTAAAAAGAACATGAATAATTTAATTAAGATATTAATAATTAAAGCAAATTAATATAGTATAAAAACAAATATCATAAACAGTAATTGATTTTGGATGGGTAGAGGGGAAGAAGAGATGAATGTCTTATCATAGAGAACAATAACTTCTGGTAATTCCATTTGTAGAAAATGAGTTATAAATTACTGATAATTATCATTAATTAAATGTATTTATTATTTTTTTTTATTGTCAAATCACTTTGTAATCTATTTAAATAATACTAAAACTATATGATTGTAATAGGTTTTTCCTTTCTTTTGTTTATGTTATAATCAAATGATTATTTTTCTGGAAGAGGTCGCTAAAGTCAAGATCATTTTGACTTTGAAAAATATAGTCTGCTTTTAGTTTTCAAGGAAGGAACAGTGCTGAAATTTGGTAACTCAATTTTTTCATTTTATTTTGCAGAAATAAATGTAATCAAAGTAAAATTTTAATAATATAATGTGTGGCTAAAATTTTTTGATAAGACGTCCTGATTTCCTGTGCCATCTACCTATTTAAAAACCTTTTATACTTAAAAATTTATTGTCTCACGCTAAAGTTAAAAATGACAGAATTAACTAAGGGAATCACGAAAAGTGTTATTATGTCTAAATTAAGGAAGATAAATGATTTCCAAGTGAGAAATAATTATTTAGTAACTTTGTATCACTTGTTAATATTTTCTTGGTATAGAAAAAAAAAAAATAATAATTGAAAGAAATATTTTGAAACCAAGGAAAATCAACTAGAAACATTTTCGCGCTCTTTCTCAATATTGTCTGCCTTTACAAGTAATGTAGTTACATACGTTAAAATATGTTTTATTCACCAAGAATTGTCTGGAAATAATAATAATGATAAATAAGATTAAATTATGCACATGTATATTTTTTTTTGGAAAAAAAATATAAACTTTCTCAGAGTAAATATAGGAAGAGTTATATAGGGGCATTCTTACGGAGAAGTTACCGTTAAAAAAATTTATAATTCCTAAAGTATGAACAAAACCAAATATCTTAGTGACTTAATGATAAAAATAAATGATATATTATATTACACATCAGTTGGATTTATTAAAACTTCCTATACATGTAAATCAGCTGCAGTTATTATCAGAATAATCTCTCGGAAAAATTGCGCATTTCCGTCCATAAGTAAGCTAGCTAATATGAATTGTATGTATCGTCAATAATAAAAAAGAAAAGAATTGTGTATGTTTATCGTCTATCGTCAACTGTTCATTATGTTAGAATATGTATATTTTATTTTCTATGGATCCCAAAATTGTAGCAGTTTAATTCAAGTAAGAATTAATCTTCAATTCTGCTATATTTTTCTTTACCTAATTTATTAAACGCACAAAATAAGAGAAAACTTTTATTTAAAGGAAATAATACCATGCGTTTATTGTTTTTAAACTTGCTTCGTGAAATACGACTGGATAAAGCTCTTCAATTGTTCAACAGAAAAACATTTTCTAATGAGAGAGTATGCACTTGTTAATTAATGATTGTTTAAAACTAAGTTATAAATGATATGTATTTTTTTTGTTATATCACATAGGTTAAAGTCTGTATGGTCAAGTGATATTTAATAGCCTTGTAATGACAGAGGTATGTTTTAATATAATTATTATAGGTTAAGTTGATATTTAACACGAAAGAAAAAAAATCTATAAAATATGTTTTAATTATTACATACAATTGTAGGTAGAAATTTTTGTATGTTAGATACGTAAAAGAAAAATATTTAGATATTTAAGGGGTAAAATAAATATTGAAAATTATCAGAAGTAACTAAAAAAAAAAAAAATGCTATAACAAAATATTTCTTGTTAAAGTTTTGAAACGAATTTATACTGTATTAATTGAGGAATTTATTCCTAATTATTCTTAAATAACACATCCACTTTATTTAGTTTAAGATAGTATGCTACCAACTATTTTTGAATGTTCCTTTATTAAAATTAAAATTATTATACTTTTATTCTATGATGTCCATTGATTTCAGATGTTGATCAAAGTATACACGGTAACATAAGTTTATTATAATCAGTGTATTTACTTATCCTGCCCAGATATAGCATTGGTATATGCTTAATATTCGCATAGGTAATAATTATAATGTATTTATTTTGTGGGATGAAAAATGATCTCCCCAAAAGCTTTGTTTTCCATGAGAGGAAGATTTTAAATATAATGTTCGGGTATGTTTATAGCCCAAGTGATCGATTCTCATAGATAGGACGATCAAGAATTTATTTAGCATTTAGTATGCTTCATTCATTTAAATCCCAGGAGAGGATTGTATTTGGTGTGTGTTCGTTGTATGCCCAAGTAAGAGGCAAGAAACCACCAAAATATTTTAATGTAGTAGATTACTTTACAGACCTTCGTGGTTATTCCATATTCCTCATGTGAAAATAAAGATAGCTCCACCATGGAAGGTGTTGATTATTGTGCTTAATTTTGAAAGTTCGGGCAAGATAAAGGTTATATTGGAGGTGTTAGTTCCTCAAGATCCACTTTAGTATAAATAGTGCGTTAGTAACTAAGATCAATATCTGTATTGTGCTGCTAAATATTGCTAGTATTTGACAAGTAAATCAATGGAGAAAGTAATTAAAATTGCGTAATTTAAAACGCTTATTTACTGAAGGAATATTCAAATGCAATATTTAATTCTGGTTAGTAATTAAATAATACTCATATTTAAAATTATACGTATGAATAAAATTTGTATCATAACTTAAGTTAGCATTAAGTTAAATGTAAGATGGTAAGTGTAACTTCTGATAACTGGCCTATAATTAGAATAGGTTATCCCATTAAAGACCATAAATAAAGTAAATGTATTAGAAATAAATTTAATATTTTGCGTATTGCATATGATTGGATTAATCATTTAAAAAAAAAAAAAAAAAAATAGTTAGTCAATAATTTTGAATAAAAGCTTCTACAAGGTTACCAAAATTTAATAAACAATGTATTGGTAATGAAATGTACTTTTAGTTAATCAATCCATATGATTGCATACAGGAGAAGTAGTAACCTCTAGTCCATAACCAAAAGAGTATACAGATTAATGTCAGTTATATTTTATATTTTTGTATTACTATGGGATTATTGAATAAATGTTCATATATTTTTTTTTGTGATAATAATAAATTATAGTCTTGTTAAAATTTGTTGTAGATTCATTTTTTTTTGTTTTTATATGCTAAATATAAGTGTTTGCACAATATTTGCAAAACCTTTTCTTGAGTCCGAAATCATTCCAAATTCTTAAAAACTTAATATACCAGATAAATAAAGTTAAGCAGATCGGAATATGTCATTATATTTTAGTTTAATGATAATTATTTATGGAGTTGAAAACTTAAGACTAAACATTCACCTTTGTGTAAAAAAAAAAAAATGAATTTATTCCCAAACCATTAACTTTGGTTGCACATTATTCCATTCCCATTTAGTTAAATTGTCTAAGTAATAAATCTTAGTTATATTATTGTGTTGTCATGGATGATGGAAGGACACAAAAAGCACCCTTGTCTTTTTATTATTCTGACTGAGATTCTGGAAAAAAAAAAGGCTGTGTTATTCAAAATTATACGTCATTATTGAATAGAATTATCATCTCTTTAAATAATATAGCAGTTGATATGAGAGATGAAGACACATTGAATTTAAGTAAAATAAATGTTTCCTATAGCCGACCAGAATGCCAGTCATATGCGACAACACAATACTGCCGAGCATTTCCTTACATGAAACAAAGAACCCTGAGATTAATATTATTATAATTATTCTTTAAATTAATAAGTGATCAATTATTGTTGTTATTACAATCGTGGCATGGCTTAAGAGAATTGAATGTACAATTGTATTATATGAAAAGTATTTTAGATCATATTGGCAAATTAATGGATATGTTGCTTTATTTTGGTTGCCTTAACAACAACCTGAAAAATTGGTGTCAACAAGTGCAGACAAAATAACCTAATACAGCTCAGAGTATGATTAGTGTCTAAGTGCAAACTAGACTAATAAATAATTACGGAATAAACATAGTGGGTTAGAAATGGCCGCCCAACTACAAGGGCGTTCGATGGCTATAGCTGGCCACGATGAATTTGGTAAACTTTTCTTGAAGTCAGTATTAATATTGTTTGCACTTGAATGGATTAGTTATTCATTGATTAAAAATATTTGCCAATAATGAATTGTTTTAGCCATAAGATATTATGTGAATATCTATTATATGATCTAATCTTTTGCCACTGAAAAATAAATAATTAAGTTGTTAGTTTATGATGTTGTAGTCTGTAGGCAATTCCATAAAACACTGTAATGATTTTATCATTTATGATGATCTGTTTGTCTGGTTTTGTGATTGGCACTTATGCTATATTACATAATATCTAACGAGATTTCTATGGACCAAGAAGCATATAAAAGAAAAAAAAAAGAGCATATTTAGTAGTTAATGTTGGAGCTTTAGGGATATTAAATGTCAGAGCATAGTTTTTGGTGTAGATTGTTTTGGTAGGAGAGGCATGGAGGCAGGATGTCTTGTCAATAATTTCTTATCGATAAATTTATTAATAGTTCATTGCTAATATTTCAGTACTGTTAAATACTAAAAGAGTTAGAATTTTAATATGAATGAAAACAAAGATAATCATAGTATTTCTGAGGATTTGGGAGGATCCCAAGAGTTACAATCCCCTGATACACAGACTCCATATTTTAGTGTAGAATTAAAAGAGGAAGGGGAAGATTTGGATATAGCTAACCCAGAAGAAGCCACAATAATAAAGGGAAAACATGAAAATGAGCCAGATCAATTAATGAGAAATACATTGGAGGAATTCTTGAAAAAATTAGAAAAATCAAATAGTGAATTAAAAAGTCAGATCCAAAACTCAAATAGTAAATTAGAACAATCAAATAGTGAATTAAAAAGTCAGATCCAAAACTCAAATAGTAAATTAGAACAATCAAATAGTGAATTAAAAAGTCAGATACAAAACTCAAATAGTGAATTAAAAAGTCAGATCCAAAACTCAAATAGTAAATTAGAACAATCAAATAGTGAATTAAAAAGTCAGATACAAAATTTAGATATTAAATTAGAGAATCAAGTACAGGAGATAAAGGACTTAAGGGAAGATTTGAGAAATCATGTAGAAGAATCAAAATTGGCCTCTGAAAAGTTGGAAATAAGAATAAGGAAAGAGATCGAAATAAATTCTGAAAGGGCAGAAAATATGATTGAGGCTATCCAGCAGGACTTTAAAAGTCAATATATTGTATTAAACAATGAAGTACAGGAAATAAGAAATTATCAAAAGGAAACAGTAGTATTTCAAAGAGAAATTCAGGATAGAGTTGAATCTATTAAGGGAGAATTAGACAGTGCTAGAAGTGAAGTTAGTAATTTGAAAGAGGAAGTTAAAAATATAACTCTAGCACCTGACAATGTAGTGAAAGGATGTCAGAGCCAGATTACCAGATTAATAGCTAAACTAGAAACTCAAGAGTTGACCCAATGTGAGATTAATCAAAATCTAGAAAGTGAGCTAAGTCAAGTTATGGGAAGAGTAGAAAATTTTAATGATATAATAAAGAGTAATGCACAGCTATTACATAATAATCTCCAAGATGAAATAGGGGAATTAATGACTCAGTGTGAGAGTAAAGTCTATCAAAGGTTAGAAGATAAATTCAGGATAGATAAAGATGAAACTATTAACCAATTGGAACAACAGATTAAACACTTAAATGTAGGCCTAAAAGATAGTTCAAAGAGAATAGACTGTGAATGGCAGAACTATAAGTTAGAATTAGAGAGTCGAATGCAAGCTATAGACTATAATAGGGATAATTTTACAAAAAGTAAAAAAGTTGTTCAAAGTAAAGGTTTATCTGAAACTCAAGTAAAGGAAACAAATAATGGTCATAATAACCAAGTAATATCTGAGTTACATATGGTAATTAGTCCAGTAGAATCAATATACAATCCATTAAATGAGGCTAGAAGTAAAGTCATGCTAGAGCCAGAAAGTAATAGCTCCATGGCCTTAAAATTCTTAAAAATAAAATTTTTTAGAGGTGAATATCTGGAGAATCCACACGAGTATCTCCAGAATCTGGAGGAGTTATTCACCTTATGTCATTTATCTGAGATAGAAAAGATTGCTATTGCCACTAACCATTTGTGTGCAGCATCTAAAGACTGGTGGCAATCATTATTTATTAAACCAGAAACATATGGAGACTTCAAATATCTTATGTTAGCCAGTTTTTGGGGGGAGGACCGCCAAGATAACCTGAGATATCAGATATCTCAGGAAAGATATCATGTAAATAAGGGTAGTTATACTCAGTTTTTCAGGAGTCAGGCCATCAAATTGAAAACCTTGACAGCTTATCCTTTATCTGAGACACAAATTGTGCGAATAATTCGCCATAATCTGCCAAGGCATATAGAGCAGATCTTGATTGCTGCTGACAGACATACCATAGAAGAGGTAGTAGAAATTTTAGATTCGTTAGAGACCAGCGATAGGAATATTGATAATAGAATTAGGGTAAATAGAGACACCCATCCGATGGTGAGTAATATCAATTTCGCAGATAGGTCACATATGGGAAGGAGGAAGTTAGTTAGAGAAAAAGGATATTATAGGACGAATCCCTATGGTAGACAGAATAGCCACCTCAGTAGGCCAACAGTTAAGAGTAGAATTCTGAATGAGAATCAGCCTTCTACTAGTGGTATCCCAACAATACCAAAGAAAAATATAAAAAGGTAGTAAAAGTAGCGGGGCATTAAATTAAAAAGGACCTCGCAGGAATGTTCCTCACTTCGGGGCCCTATTTTTAAACATATGGGGAACAGCATAATGTAGAACATGACCAAGCACTGGCCAGAATTAACCTTAAAAAGATGGGTGATAAACGCACTCGTTATTCCAAAACCAGTCCACATCCTTTTAAAGTCCATGATTTTGTTTTAATTAGAACTCCCCATGTGAGTAATCTCCGGAAACATATGTTTAGAAAATTCATGTATCTTTATGAAGGCCCCTATGAAATTGTGAAACAAGTGGGTGAGAATGCCTTTTTGGTCTCAACCCCTGATGGAACAAGAGGTACCTATAATGCCCGAAGCTTACTACCATATCCCAAGCAAAATTAAATCCTTTAAACTGTATTTATTGACATAAGAAAGAAGTAGGATATAAACTTAGTAATACCATAAGAAGTGTTAAAAAATGCATATATTATTTTATTTTTTATTTATTATAACAGTGGGAGAATTGTAACCTAGTGTTATTGACACTTGGTTTACTTGGCATTATTTCTGCAGGAAAACAATGCTATTCTTTAAAGAAATAAAAAGATAAAATAACAATAGTAATAATTGATTAATAAAGTATGCTATTCACTCACTTTGGCATGTTTTGGGTGAATAACTAATAGATTTAGTAATGCAATATCATTTTTAAAAAGAACATGAATAATTTAATTAAGATATTAATAATTAAAGCAAATTAATATAGTATAAAAACAAATATCATAAACAGTAATTGATTTTGGATGGGTAGAGGGGAAGAAGAGATGAATGTCTTATCATAGAGAACAATAACTTCTGGTAATTCCATTTGTAGAAAATGAGTTATAAATTACTGATAATTATCATTAATTAAATGTATTTATTATTTTTTTTATTGTCAAATCACTTTGTAATCTATTTAAATAATACTAAAACTATATGATTGTAATAGGTTTTTCCTTTCTTTTGTTTATGTTATAATCAAATGATTATTTTTCTGGAAGAGGTCGCTAAAGTCAAGATCATTTTGACTTTGAAAAATATAGTCTGCTTTTAGTTTTCAAGGAAGGAACAGTGCTGAAATTTGGTAACTCAATTTTTTCATTTTATTTTGCAGAAATAAATGTAATCAAAGTAAAATTTTAATAATATAATGTGTGGCTAAAATTTTTTGATAAGACGTCCTGATTTCCTGTGCCATCTACCTATTTAAAAACCTTTTATACTTAAAAATTTATTGTCTCACGCTAAAGTTAAAAAAAAAAAAATGACAGAATTAACTAAGGGAATCACGAACCCTGTTATTATGTCTAAATTAAGGAAGATAAATGATTTCCAAGTGAGAAATAATTATTTAGTAACTTTGTATCACTTGTTAATATTTTCTTGGTATAGAAAAAAAAATAATAATTGAAAGAAATATTTTGAAACCAAGGAAAATCAACTAGAAACATTTTCGCGCTCTTTCTCAATATTGTCTGCCTTTACAAGTAATGTAGTTACATACGTTAAAATATGTTTTATTCACCAAGAATTGTCTGGAAATAATAATAATGATAAATAAGATTAAATTATGCACATGTATATTTTTTTTTGGAAAAAAAAATATAAACTTTCTCAGAGTAAATATAGGAAAAGTTATATAGGGGCATTCTTACGGAGAAGTTACCGTTAAAAAAATTTATAATTCCTAAAGTATGAACAAAACCAAATATCTTAGTGACTTAATGATAAAAATAAATGATATATTATATTACACATCAGTTGGATTTATTAAAACTTCCTATACATGTAAATCAGCTGCAGTTATTATCAGAATAATCTCTCGGAAAAATTGTGCATTTCCGTCCATAAGTAAGCTAGCTAATATGAATTGTACGTATCGTCAATAATAAAAAAGAAAAGAATTGTGTATGTTTATCGTCTATCGTCAACTGTTCGTTATGTTAGAATATGTATATTTTATTTTCTATGGATCCCAAATTTGTAGTAGTTTAATTCAAGTAAGAATTAATCTTCAATTCTGCTATATTTTTCTTTACCTAATTTATTAAACGCACAAAATAAGAGAAAACTTTTATTTAAAGGAAATAATACCATGCGTTTATTGTTTTTAAACTTGCTTCGTGAAATATGACTGGATAAAGCTCTTCAATTGTTCAACAGGAAAACATTTTCTAATGAGAGAGTATGCACTTGTTAATTAATGATTGTTTAAAACTAAGTTATAAATGATACGTTTTTTTTTTGTTATATCACATAGGTTAAAGTCTGTATGGTCAAGTGATATTTAATAGCCTTGTAATGACAGAGGTATGTTTTAATATAATTATTATAGGTTAAGTTGATATTTAACACTAAAGAAAAAAAATCTATAAAATATGTTTTAATTATAACATACAATTGTAGGTAGAAATTTTTGTATGTTAGATACGTAAAAGAAAAATATTTAGATATTTAAGGGGTAAAATAAATATTGAAAATTATCAGAAGTAACTAAAAAAAAAAAAAATGCTATAACAAAATATTTCTTGTTAAAGTTTTGAAACGAATTTATACTGTATTAATTGAGGAATTTATTCCTAATTATTCTTAAATAACACATCCACTTTATTTAGTTTAAGATAGTATGCTACCAACTATTTTTGAATGTTCCTTTATTAAAATTAAAATTATTATACTTTTATTCTATGATGTCCATTGATTTCAGATGTTGATCAAAGTATACACGGTAACATAAGTTTATTATAATCAGTGTATTTACTTATCCTGCCCAGATATAGCATTGGTATATGCTTAATATTCGCATAGGTAATAATTATAATGTATTTATTTTGTGGGATGAAAAATGATCTCCCCAAAAGCTTTGTTTTCCATGAGAGGAAGATTTTAAATATAATGTTCGGGTATGTTTATAGCCCAAGTGATCGATTCTCATAGATAGGACGATCAAGAATTTATCTAGCATTTAGTATGCTTCATTCGTTTAAATCCCAGGAGAGGATTGTATTTGGTGTGTGTTCATTGTATGCCCAAGTAAGAGGCAAGAAACCACCAAAATATTTTAATGTAGTAGATTACTTTACAGACCTTCGTGGTTATTCCATATTCCTCATGTGAAAATAAAGATAGCTCCACCATGGAAGGTGTTGATTATTGTGCTTAATTTTGAAAGTTCGGGCAAGATAAAGGTTATATTGGAGGTGTTAGTTCCTCAAGATCCACTTTAGTATAAATAGTGCGTTAGTAACTAAGATCAATATCTGTATTGTGCTGCTAAATATTGCTAGTATTTGACAAGTAAATCAATGGAGAAAGTAATTAAAATTGCGTAATTTAAAACGCTTATTTACTGAAGGAATATTCAAATGCAATATTTAATTCTGGTTAGTAATTAAATAATACTCATATTTAAAATTATACGTATGAATAAAATTTGTATCATAACTTAAGTTAGCATTAAGTTAAATGTAAGATGGTAAGTGTAACTTCTGATAACTGGCCTATAATTAGAATAGGTTATCCCATTAAAGACCATAAATAAAGTAAATGTATTAGAAATAAATTTAATATTTTGCGTATTGCATATGATTGGATTAATCATTTAAAAAAAAAAAATAGTTAGTCAATAATTTTGAATAAAAGCTTCTACAAGGTTACCAAAATTTAATAAACAATGTATTGGTAATGAAATGTACTTTTAGTTAATCAATCCATATGATTGCATACAGGAGAAGTAGTAACCTCTAGTCCATAACCAAAAGAGTATACAGATTAATGTCAGTTATATTTTATATTTTTGTATTACTATGGGATTATTGAATAAATGTTCATATATTTTTTTGTGATAATAATAAATTATAGTCTTGTTAAAATTTGTTGTAGATTCATTTTTTTTTTGTTTTTATATGCTAAATATAAGTGTTTGCACAATATTTGCAAAACCTTTTCTTGAGTCCGAAATCATTCCAAATTCTTAAAAAACTTAATATACCAGATAAATAAAGTTAAGCAGATCGGAATATGTCATTATATTTTAGTTTAATGATAATTATTTATGGAGTTGAAAACTTAAGACTAAACATTCACCTTTGTGTAAAAAAAAAAAAAATGAATTTATTCCCAAACCATTAACTTTGGTTGCACATTATTCCATTCCCATTTAGTTAAATTGTCTAAGTAATAAATCTTAGTTATATTATTGTGTTGTCATGGATGATGGAAGGACACAAAAAGCACCCTTGTCTTTTTATTATTCTGACTGAGATTCTGGAAAAAAAAAAGGCTGTGTTATTCAAAATTATACGTCATTATTGAATAGAATTATCATCTCTTTAAATAATATAGCAGTTGATATGAGAGATGAAGACACATTGAATTTAAGTAAAATAAATGTTTCCTATAGCCGACCAGAATGCCAGTCATATGCGACAACACAATACTGCCGAGCATTTCCTTACATGAAACAAAGAACCCTGAGATTAATATTATTATAATTATTCTTTAAATTAATAAGTGATCAATTATTGTTGTTATTACAATCGTGGCATGGCTTAAGAGAATTGAATGTACAATTGTATTATATGAAAAGTATTTTAGATCATATTGGCAAATTAATGGATATGTTGCTTTATTTTTGGGTTGCCTTAACAACAACCTGAAAAATTGGTGTCAACAAGTGCAGACAAAATAACCTAATTCAGCTCAGAGTATGATTAGTGTCTAAGTGCAAACTAGACTAATAAATAATTACGGAATAAAACTAAACATTTCTTATTAGGTTAGAATATATATATATATATATATATATATATATATATTGTGTAGTTTTTATAGTTCTTTTCACTTGAGAAGTCTACTTGTAGAAGTGAAACCTTAGGTTGTGTTTTAATATTATTTTTATGCTGATCGGGTTTAAGTTTGGATTTAGGGTAGTTTTGTCCATTAATTAAAGCAAAATTGTAATTACAATAAAAATAATAATATCGGTAACAAACTATTATAAACAACCCTTAAATTTGCAGTTGTACTTTTTTGAAGTTTAATGGCAGGTTCAAAAAATTAACTGAAAATACTTCTGCGTATTTAAAGATTGTTTATAATAGTTTGTTACCATTATTATTATTATTATTTTTATTTTTTTTTATTTTTTTTTACTGTAATTATATATATATATATATATATATATATGTGTGTGTGTGTGTATCATAATATAATAATTATGAAAACAAAACATAAATTATCAATTGGCGATTAGTTGTCTTATAACAACCACTCTAAAATCCAGCAAAGACTAACATTTTAATCAGAAAAATAATAGCTGGAGCTGAAAAAAGTTCTTATTAAGTGGGTAAGTGACTTTTCATTAAATCTTACATCATGAAATGCAATAATAACCCAAAACTGTTAAAAGCAAGAAAAAAAATTTCCAATGATATATTTCATATAGCCCATAGAATTTTAAATAGTAGTAATGACAAAATAGACAATAATTCTTCAAAAGCTGGAAAAAGTTCTCACCAAGTCAGATACCTACCTAAATCACAATTCTCTAACCCAAATGATAATTATTACAACAATTCTGATTCACTAGTCTCAAACCTCAAGAAAATCAAAAGAAAACTTATGAGAGATATCCTAGTCAATCATTAAAAACCTACAATGTCAGTATATAAGATTAACAATGAAAAAAATATAACACAACTCACTGAAGAAGAATACCAAATACTCAATTTAACAACTCCATCCATGATCTCTTACTAAATTTTTTTACAAACTATATCAATGACAAAACCCTGGTTTTGGCCATAACAATTCATAATGGAGAATTATTTAAATTTCCTATAGAGAAATTTTACAACATGATCTTTGAAAATTATATTTGCTTAGGTATTAATAAGATATTTTCCCATCCAAATGATAGATACCTAATTACTGAATTCACTTCGAGTTCTATTTGAAATTGTTTCAAAGATAGCATTAGCCACTTGTATGGGAAGATCATCTGCACCATTGATATAAATAGAGCAATCACCCTTAATGGAATCATCAATAATTGTTTGATGAATTTTGATCAAGCAGAATAGAATAACATGCTTGGGAAATATGGGAAAACAACTGGACTAAATTCACATATGATCATTGAACTAATACTTGTATCCTGACCAACACAGATACTTTCAGTATTACCTTGAAGACAGGGATGCACCCCAATGACATTCCAATAGTGATCTACTCTATAGTTTCACGGATGGTTTTAACATAATGTGGATTTCAACAACAATGTTTTTTTTTTTGCTTAGAACAAAATCATCTTATTAAAGACTTGAAAGCTTGCATCTGTAAAAAGTGTGACTTAAAATGGACTAGGATACACAAATACAATAAAAGACCGCAGAAACCATCAGTTATATCAACACTGGATTCCAAAATAATTGACAGGGACAATCTGATTGACTTGATACAATTAGACACAATTCATGAAGAAGTCAATCAACCTGATCCAACCCTGACAACTTTAAAAAAATCCCTGTTCCCACTTCCATATATAAAGTGTTGCATCACTACTAAGTATGCCAATCAGCTGAAATACCTCAAAGCTACAACACCTCACTAGTGGGGAAACTCAAAACCAACCTTATAATCTGACTGAGAATAAGACAAATGGACCCAGGTTTGTTGCCGGTGAGAGGGAATCAGACTTTGATGTGACAGTCATTGGCAACAAAAATGAGCAGGCCCATGAAGATCTAGCTATATATGAACAAAACAAAATATAAAGATATCATCAAAGGACAATAAGAAAAAAGGAAATCAAGACAACCAATTAGGTCCAACTCAGATGAAGATATTTCATCAAATCCAAATGACAATTCTGAGAAAGTAAATAAACAATACCATGAATTTATTAAGACAAATCAATGGCATGATAAAAATAGTAAGAAAAGAAAAGCCAATATCCAATCCCCTGTTAAGATCTCATCCAGGACCTCTCAGGCAGAGGAACATAGCATGAATGAAGATGACAGTAACAGTTGAGATAAACTATTACTAACCACTTCCATAGGTCTTAGTGGCAAGGAAATGTCCCAATCAGTCAGGGTGTCTACTGAGGTGGACAATCACTCTGTGGAAAATGAACATACAATCAACCTAGTACTGGAACAAAGTAATCTATCCAGAAAATAAACAGAATATTTGATATCAGCAAATGGGTAATGGTGGTGTCAATCAGAGACAAATCACCTCATACAAATTATATGAAGCTAAATTTTATTGAGTTATCATTAGAGATCTGAACTTGGTTGACAGGGCATTTGCAATTCAAAATTGGATAGCCAGATGCCAGCCAAATGTGGTATTCATGACAGAAACCAAATTACATCTAAATTCATGTTCCTAAATTCAATCAGATTCTCCAAAAATATAGTCATCTTCAAATACTTAATTTCAATGACAGCAATAGTAGAAGTAGCTACTTTAATCAATTAAAGAAAGACTACCCTACTATCTTTAAAATTCCACACTCAGACTCAAATTGCCTAATTGCTAACCTAAGAAATAACCACTTTCAAATCAATCTAATCTACCTATACACTAAAAATAAGCACAATCTATTCATGAAAGTAATATCTCACATTAATTTGGTTATAGCCACAAATCCATTTCCAATAATTCTAATGGGTGACTTCAATGTGACTTATGTATAGTTTTTTGATAAAAAATATACTCACCTCTTTAAGTATACTGATGAAAAGAAAGGGCTTCTTACTCATAGATGTCTTCTCCCTCTACACTAAAAATGCCAGATTCTTGATTGATATTGTCTTCAAAACAAACACAAAACTCTGAATGGTGATATTTTCTGACCACTTTTGCCTAGAAATATCTCTTGAAATAGACATTGAACATCAGATAGTAGAAGATATTAACACCATTAAAATGTTACTAAAACAGTCCACACCTGAATGTGTTTTTCTGAGGCCAACATTTATCTTAAAAATATTGATATTCTAAAGCTACTGGTGGTGAAAGCATGGTTCACCTTTATTGACTTCCTCTAATCCGTAATAAAGTGAGGTTTCCCTTAACAAAAAAGGCTGTAACCATTTATTAACTGACATTGATGCTATTGACCAAAATCTGTGGGCCAAGAGATTCCTACCAGACCAACAATGTTGGTACAAATGTTACTTCCAGTGGGCACTGGGGGAAGCAGTAGAAATCCATTCCACCATCATTAGCAATTAATAACATTGGTGTGGGTCTTGAAATGATCTGTGCAATTAGAGAATACTTTAGGGAAACACTTAAATCTCATCAGAAAGGGAATTTCAATGGACTATTCAGCTTAGATTAGAATCAAATCCATGATATCACTGAGAAAAAGATTTGCATCAAGCTAAAAAAACCTCCCAGAGTGTTCCCCCAGGAATACATGGCATACCAAAGTTTGTCCGTCTACATCTAGAGAATTATTTGGTGCCAATAATAAAAGTCATGATCAACCACTTACCAGAGAAAAGTTGAGAGATTAACAACTTGTATCCAAGTTGTATCATAACTTTTCTAAAGAAAAATGATGAAAGACATGACTTAAACAATCTTAGGCCTATATCAATGACTCCCTTTTAATTATAATCATAGAACAATTAATTAAGGATCAAATACAAGTGAAAATCTACAAATATATTTCTACTTACCAATATGCAAAAAAAATATCAATTAATGCCTTTGGCCAAATGAAGCTTCTTATTTAAGTTATCAGAGCCTGGAAGATATCTAAACCAATCTCCATCCAACTTGACATCTCAGTGGCATTCAACTCAATCAGGTCGAGGCATTCTGATCGACATTCTCCAGGAATATGTGGTGCTGAATATTTATCTGAGAATGATTGCAAACCTACTAGACAATAGAATCATCCACATTACAATAAATGGAAAAATTGTGTACAGGGTTTGAGCCCTCCATATCAATTCTTCAAGCATCTCCACTTAGCATGCTACATTTTAGAGCCTATGTCATTCCACTATTAATGGAGATCAGGCTAATGCATATGCACTTTACAGATTTTAATGAAAACTCTTATTCTCAAACACAAGATAAAGCATCAAAATGAGTTAGATATTCATATCACATGATCTAATGACCTTAATTCAGAAGATTAATAAAGTTTATTTTATAACATTTATAAAAAAAATATTACCATAAAATAAAAATACTGATATAAAAATAAAACTTTGTCTCATTTATTAATTGATATATCTTTAGGATTTACATCCCAAAATTTAAATTAATAATTATTTTATTCATCCACTTGTTATTTTTAAATTAATATTATAGCCAATTATGTATTCATTTTTAATGAGTTGACATAACTCAAACAGAACTGTTTCAAAATATAAAAAAGTTTTATATTTCCACATGCAATGACACACACAGGAAATTATGTATACTTTTAAATATTTAATTAAAACTTTTATTAATTACATATAAAATATTTGAGAGTATTACATTAAAATAGCTTTTAACAAGTTTAATGCTAATTTACATTAAAGATTAAATTATTATCTGAATGTTTTAAGAAACTTTAAAGATTAACTTTAATTAATTTTACATTATTTACTCCATTTAAAATAACCTTAGTTATTAGGCTACAAACTAGAAATAAATAAAACAAATGATATCTTATGATAGAGTTAACATTATGTATTATCATTTTTAATAATAAGTTAAACATTTATTTTAAGAGAAATGATACATTATATCTCCAACACAACTAACTATGATAATGTGGCTTATTTTGCATGTATAATTATATTAACTTACTACACATAATATAACTTTAATTTATTTTGTTTTATGAAATTTCACTGCTTCATTTGTAATTATTTGTTATTTAATATTATAAATTTCTATTTATGGTAATTTTTCCAATAACTGTGACATCAATAGCATTATAATATAACATCAATTAAAATGAAATATTTTATGTAAATAAGTATTGAATTGTTTATCTTATTAATAGTCATTTCAGAATAAAAATACAAAATATATTCTTAAAATATGGTGTGATAATCATTATCTTTATAACAGTTTTTTAATTTTAAAATCATTTTTATAACCTACAGATTTGTTTTAAACAAATAGTAAGAAACATTGAATTTTTAAAATACATTTATCATCATTAGAAATAGCCATTCATTTCACTGTCTTTTTTTATTACCAAAATAAACTAGATTTATAATTGATTATTTCTCTACATTTTAAGTACCTTTGCAAAACATAAATTAAAAAAATGGAAATAATTTATAATACAAAGCACTACTTTAAAAATGTAATATATAAGAAGTGGCTAAGAAGTGAGATTTCAAACCTTTTAAAACAATGTATTGATAGTAAGGAGAACCAAAATATGTTTTTAAATAAAACTTTAGATAAGCATTAAGTATATTTTATGAAATACACATATGATAATTTTATAATTTATAAATGATTATTTTTGTGCAAAATTGTATGTCATATCATTTGCAGAATAAGTATGCTTTGATGATTTTCTATTTCCATTAACTTTTGAATTTGTTAATATATCTTTTTACATATTCCTTAAGAATTAAAGATCATTTTATAGTTTTACATTTTAACATTTACCTATTAGAATTTTAAACAGAAAAATCAACTTTAAATTATTATTGTAATCATCATCAATAATTCATAAATATTAAAATGCATATTAGTTGCACAATCTGTACAATATATAGGTGACAACATCTATTCCATAACATTTCAAATAAAAATTAAAATTAACTAATTGTATTTTCAAAAAGAAATATTAATTTATTTACATATATATTTCCAACCATGTGAGATATATCTACACAATGTTGTTATTGATTCTTCAATTTTACTTTCCTTAATTAACAAGCAAAATTTTACTTGATAAAGCATTGTCAGATAAATACTTTAGTGTTTCTCTTCCAATATGCCTAAAAGTTGAAAGAGTTTTACAAAAGCATTATGACTGCAGTCTCAATATTGGAACTAATTGACATTTCAACTTTGTGACAAATATTATCCATCAGGTGAATGTAATCTAAGAATAATTTACATTATATATAATGATAAATAATCCTTTAATAATGAACAAATGTAACTTCATGTGAATTTTACCAAATCCATTTTAAATAATAATTTAACTGCCCTCTAGTGTCCAACTTCAATAACCTTTACAATAAGAGAGTGGACCACCTCTTAATGTATGTTAGAGCTTTTTATGTACAGTTATCTAAAACAATAACAGCCAGCTTGATAATTTATATCAGTCTTTTTATATTTTAATGTAAACAGATCTTTAAATAATGGATATTAAATCAATAGATGGGAATATATTTCACTCAATTCTAAAACTGTATAATAAATTAACATATCATATATGTCATATAAATAATATGTTAACAATAATAAATATAACATCATTAATTTCATATATATTTTTTTTCCTATAAGTCCTAAATACAATTATTAAAAATAAAACTTTTCATAGATAACATAAAAAGTTTTAAAATCGATAAGGAATAATAAAATCACTGTAGAATAAGTTGTCAGTAAATGATTGAAGTAAAAACACCTTGTTTAAAGAAATATTTAAACATTTAATAAAAAGAAGTTTAATATAAAAGTTTAAAGAGTTTTTTTTATTATTATTAGTTTAAAACAGTTTGCTAAACTTCAGTAGTAAAGTTTTACAAATTAATTAATTCAGGGGAGAGAAAATCTAACTTAGAAGAAAATTTAAAATATTAAAGAAAAAAAACAAATTTTAAAACTAAAAAAATCTCTCTTTCCATTTATTTAAAATAAAATATATATATATATATATATATATATATATTTATATATGTGCGCATGAATAAAGATTGCATTTGAATATAGAGAAAATAATAAAAAGTGTACATCTTGACATAAAATTAAAATATCAAAGTTAAATATTAAAATAAATGAATGTGTATAATTAAATTTTAAAACTCAAGGATTGCATGTATATAAAAACAGGATTAGCAATGGCTACTAATTAAAATCCATAAACAACAGGATTAATTAAATACATCTTAAGAAATTAATCAAAGCAGGGAACAAATTAAAAAAAACTGAGTAAAAAGAATAACAACAAGGTCATCATATAAATAGGGCTGAGAATTTCATGACACAGTCATTCATGTATCTTAAGTCAATTATCTATTAAACTTTTTTAATGAATATGATGCAGTACTAAGCAGTTTGGAGCATGTGATGAACTCCAACCATTATCTGCAAGAAGATCAGCAGTCTGCCCATCTAAAAATTTGAAGCCATAAGAAATGGCTAACTGCCTAAATAAAAATAGCCCAGGACTGCAACTGAAGCCTAAAATCCAACTGGTTGGTAAAAAAACATTGCAGTAAATAATTTGAAGACATCACTTTCAAAAATTCTATAGTTAATAACATTTTCTTATTCCAATACTTGATATTAATTAATGTAGCCATTGCATTCTTTGAAGCCTCCAGGGTAAACTGAAATGAACTCTATAGCCCACATAAAATGAACTATTTATGTATCTGTGTTTTACTGCTTGGTTTTTATTTATGCTTTATGTGTATATTACCTTACTATTTTATGTTTATTATAATGTGTGTGCCCAAAGTATAAAATTATTGTTTATATTATTTAAAAATTTATAATTAGTCTAGCAATTACAGTAATCAGTTTATAAAGTATTTATCTATCAATCAGTTAAATTGAAAATATTAAAATAAATTATTTTACAAATTTGTATTTGTCAATCATTTCTTTTAATTATATTACTAAAAAGCCATTTGGCAGAAAAGTTAAAGCGATAGTTTATTATGTTATTCTTTTGATTGTGCCAGTTGGGATTTCTTATGCCCTGAATTAGCTTGCCATCATTCAGAGTACGTAAGCTACATAGTACTTAACTGGCACCAGAATTTACTTTGACAAAAAAAATTTCCATAAGGGTTGAATAAACACCCGGGAAGATCTATAGCCTGCAAATGTATATATATAATATAATATATATATAAATATATATATATATTTAATATATATATATATATATATATATATTGTAATGGAAACATGGCAATCGAAAGCTTAACTTCCCTTTTATTTACATATAATGGGGAATTCTTATTATTCAACATCGTCCACTTTCCGCTACCACAAGCAGAGAGAACATACAGACATAAAATAGTCTATATCTGTACTTGACCAAACCTGTATGCTCTGCGGATATAGCCCCAGGTTATATTTCCCAGTCAACTATCTCCTGACCGCTGTAAGATTTTACAGAGTTACAGCACTTGGATATTTATAAATTTTAATGGGATACAAATACTGCACCACTAGCTTCATGTGTTAATTCAGTACTCAAAATGAATAATAATTATTTTCCCAAACCCTACGACTATATTACTTTTTGGAGTGGCAAAGAATGAGACAAAACAGATTTAAATCAATAAAAAATATTTAATACAATAAATTATAATATAAAGAAACACTCTAAATCATTTACAAACAAGAAAAACAGATTATTTGCTATAATGCTACAAATAAAATAAAGTAGAAGATCCTATAAATGATTGTAATCTGTGAAAATAAATTATCCTTTTATAGTCATTCCAAATATTATAAAGAGTCTAATTAATGTCTATCTTATTATTATCTGGGATTGGCAATTGCATTAAATTAAAAGTATGTGCACATAAGTTATATAAAATGTATTATACATAATTACCTAGGTTATTATGTCTTTGATTTAACTTGGAGTCTTGCTGACCGCCATGTGGAATTTCTCCACTTCTTTAGCAGGGCACAGTTGCTCTTTGGTTAGATTTGATTGTGGGAACTTCTCCATATTTTGGACATCAAGGACAAGGCAAAAATGAACCCCCCGGCAGGCGCTACATTGGCAGTTGTTACATCTAGACACAAACCATTAAAGCACGGGAGTCTGGATCAACCAGTGATCGTGACTGGCCTTTAGCCACACATCCTTGAAGCTTCCCTTATGTTGTAGTTTGTTTTCATGTTCATACAGTTTCAGTCTGCTATGTCGAGGTCCTTTGACTCAGCTTTCTGTTCTTTTTTCCCTATTTAACTTTTCATGTCTGCTTTCTATTATATTTTTCTGCTTCTTATCAGAGCAGTGTCCTCACTGAAGTCTCGACCAATACTGTTTTTCAATTAATTAATTAATGTCCTTTATTTTTCAAATTCTTTCCTTATCTTGATCTCCTGCTTGGTTTTTTCTTTCACACCTTTTTACTTTAAAATGCTTTCAACAACTTATACAAAATTACTTTTAATTTGATATAATTTTATAATATAATATTTTACATTTATGTATCAATAACTTTCTTTAATAAAATTATTTCATTTTGACATGCAATAAACCGTGCTCTCTTTATTCATACATTCACATATGCATTTCATTTTTGTCAAAATGTGTAATTTTAAGAACAGATCTTTATCTTCCATTGTATTCTAAATTTTATTTATATTTTATTAAACTCCCCAACTACCGCTTTTTTTACATCATTAAGTTTCTATTTTATTTATATTTCCTTTCTCATTTTTTAAATCTTACACTAAACACATGATATCGATATTTCTAACCTTAATATTTCTATTTTTTTTTAAATCTGAACTTTGGAGGGTAAAAGATAAGAATCTTTTCGATTCTAATTCCCTCTCTTTTCTTAATTAAAATATTTCTTTGTTTATAATTTTTTTTTAACCTCACTTTTTAATATTCCAAACACAATATTTAATATTCTTTAAATGTTAAATATCTATATGTGTGATCGCAGTATGTGCGATCATCACTATACCTATATCCCCCCCCCCCTTTAAATTTTTTTTTTAAAAAAATGATTGCAGTATGTGCGATTTCAAGCTAGATGCTCCTAACTACTGTTAGAACCATCTCATATCTATTTACTTCTAATATAACTTTAGTGATGAGATTATTCCTAGAGAGGTGACCAGGCAAATTACATCCCTAATATGACGACCCAACCAGTATTACTAAAATGGTTTAATCTTGATATACACAACACATGAGTTTTATTTCTGCTTCCTACCTGTATATACAGGTTCAAGTCCACAGGATATCTCTGTGACTTGATTAAACCTGTTCATACCTCACACTTTACAAATGATAACCCTCTAAGTGCCAAATCTGGTCACTATACTGAGGTGGGTTGGGAGGCTGGCATCTTTTTATCCAGCTCATCCATGAGCTCAGAATATTTTACTGATAGCTCGTATTTTATAAGAGGTTCTTTCCCCATACATTGGTTTCTAATCCATTGACTCACGATAACTGTCAAATATCTCACTGGAAATCTTAATCCAGTGAGTCATTATGAGAAGGGGATCTCTGTCCCTGTCTTCTCTATCTAACAAGATATGGTGCACCACAGAACTCATGCATGACAGCATAACAAAGAAGGCCCACCATATACTGCTAAGATCCACCCACAAATATTTATATATATACCTACACACCTTCAGCCTCTATCTAAGCTCTCACACTACTATCTATGATCTGTTTTCTTAGTTTATCCTAAAGCCCTTTATACTGTTTGGCCATTTACTGGCTCATTCTTTTTTATATTTTCAATATTTTCTAATTTCATTGTTCATTTTCCATTACTCATGGTCCAATTCCATTTCCAATCTAGTTCCAGTGAATCCATCCTTTATTAGTGATGACACTTAGGTTTTATCTGGTGGTTGTCTTTCTCTATTGACATCACATCTGCCACTGGGATACAGATTTTGAGCCCTATGTTCTTGGTCTTCAGTCCTGTCATATGGACGCTTCCATTCTGTCTCCAGTCTTTGTCGTCCATTTTCCTGCCTCCTTGTGTTCCACTCCGTAGAATATCTCCGGTTTTCTTTCCATAGTCCACTAGTATTCCATCCGTTTTTTATTATAGGTGGCTTTTTGGAGGTGGCCTAGATTTCCATCCATCCTTCTTATGGTCAGCCCTGGTGGTATCCAATGCACTTAGCAACTCAGCCACATGGTCCACCATCTTCCTCTCTGTACTGATTAGTGTCTGTTCTATCTCTTTTGGGAACCCATGCTTAGTTATATGGAGTATTTGCATCTCAGATAATGGGTTTGCAGTCATCATCCATAACTTGGCTACTTGACAGTGAAAGAATGTTGTAAACAATTCCCCCCAGTCTCCATTTTTCCTGTGTTATCTGATGCAGCATATCTTCTTGGAGTTCCTCACTCCAGTAACTGGTCCTCAAAGCCTTGTGATACCCTGCAAATGTGGTGGGTTTCTGGAACAGTGAGTTCCACCAGACTTGAGATTTGCCCTGCAAGTGATTGCAGGTGACCGCTAACTTGGCCTCCTCATTCATCCTACTAAACTTGAAGTACTGCTCAAGGCTTCCCAAGCGCTCCATATGGCTTTCTCCAGGGTTTCCAGTGAAAACTTGCATTTTTAGATATTGGTGGAAGCCAATAGGATAATCAATGCAATTCCCATAGCTCATATCTGTACTTTCTCCAGTGGTTCTTGACTCGATGCATTCTATCCCGGTATATGTGCTGTTACTGGCTGACTTACTTATCCTCTCTTCAAATTTTAAGTCTTTTTTACTACCTTGACTACCTGACTTATATTCTCCTGCATGCTCATCATCCTATCATCTTCTCCTCTTATCACTTCCACTTCCTCTTCTTTATCTAACTTTTTTATTCTCTTCTCTGGCTGTCCTATGTCTTCTCTCAGATCAAACTCTGCTGACTCTCTATCTATACACTCGGCCCTTTCTAATTCATCATATACACATGGCTCCATACTCTTTTGTTCATCCTACTTAATTTCCCTTTCATGTCTATTTCCTGTGTTCTTTGCCTCTGATTGCTTGATGAAGTCATTTCTAATCTCTTCTACAGCTTCAGCAATTCTTTTCTGGTTGTCCATTTCTATCTTTATCCACCATTCTTCCATCTTTCTCTCTTCTCTGTCCATGTATTCTTTCATGAATTGATGTTGATCAACCCTCATTTGCCTTAGCATATCCATGATATCACTATAGTTTATTTTATCCTTTACTTTCATCTCCTTATCTTCATTCCCTTCTCTTACTTCTATTTCTTGAAGGTCCATTTTAGCTTGGGACCTTGTATGCATAGATATCAATTTATTCAACCTTTGATCTGTGTTTGTTAGTATTGTTTTACTAAACTCTTCCGAATATATTTATATAAAAAAATTATTTCTACTGACTCTTTGCTTTTTACTATGATTAGCTATTTAATTCTTTATCTGTTAGTTAGCATTTAGACAACTAGCCAACCTATCTATCCACACTCTGGTTCACCCTCTTGTTTGCCTGCCTTAGATTCGTTTGACTGCCTGTCCCACCTTGATGAGTATCCTATGTTTTCCCTACTTATCCCACTCTTTACTCACTATACCTCAATTAATGTCAGACTTATATATATTTTAAATCTAACTTAACTACTATACTTTTTTCCTCTGTTAATGATATATATAAATAAATTCATTCTATTTGACTGTATTTCCAACAGTACGCATTTCTGATATATATTTCTAATATTACATTTATAATTTCGATCACTTTAAGGTTGTGGCTGTTTAAAAAAAATCGTACACATATATATTTCTTTAACGTACTAACATCCTTTGTTACACACACTATGTTTGTGCTTTATTGATCACTTTACTATTTTAAATCATACATTTATATTTCCTTCCATTTAACAGATATACTTCATTGTACAGGCTATGTTAGTAATTTATTGATCAAGTTATCCTCACAATTATTTTTAAAATCATACATATATATTTTCCTCAACTTAACTTACATATGCGATTATTTATAATGAAAATCTTCCTGAAATTTTATTTTTAATTCTATTTTTTTTTTTAAACTTAACTAGTTTATTTTTTGTTAACAACAATTACATCTGGATAATCTATGTTTGATCGCTATAATTATATTTGAATATACTTTATTATTACGACTATGAATTGATATATCCATTTATTTTTTAACTTAACTGGGATATGCGACTATTAAATCACACATATATATTTCTTCAACTTAACATATATATGCGACTATTTTTATTATTTATCATTAAAACTTTAATGAATCTTTGTTTTATTCTTTTTTTCTACTTGACTGACACAATTTATATTTCGTTAAATTATCAAAAAACAATTTATATTTCGTTCTCAGCAATTATTTTGATATAATCAATTCTTTGTTTGTGGCGATTATATTGGAATACTTCTGGTCTTTTATTAAATATGTCACAACAAACTTCAAAACTTTTTTAATATTAAAATCCCCACTTCCTATCCTTTGTACACATTTGATGATGAAACACATATATGAAGTATTATAATGTAGAAAAATTTATCCCCTTCGTCTTCGCTTATCACCACTCTGATTTACAATGCTAATTTTATATATTTTAAGAACACCTACATTAAAAAACTATTTTTTTTTTTTTTAGAAAATATTTACGTTATCGTATAAAATTATTCAACACGTGATACTAATTGCACAGCAATAGATATCCCAGACTTGGCCCCCAAAATGTAACGGAAACACAACAATAGAAAGATTAACTTCCCATTTATTTACATATAATGGGGAATTCTTATTATTCAAGATCTCCACTTTCCGCTACCGCAAGCAGAGAGAACATACAGACATAAACGAGTCTATATCTGTACTTGACCGAACCTGTATGCCATACGGGAATAGCCCCGGGTTATATTTCCCGGTCAACTATCTCCCGACTGCTGTAAGATTTTACAGAGTTACAGCGCTTGGATATTTATAAATTTTAATGGGATCAAAATACTGCACCACTAGCTTCACGTGTTAATTCAGTACTCAAAATGAATAATAATTATTTTCCCAAACCCTATGACTATATTACTTTTTGGAGTGGTGAAGAATGAGAGTAAACAGATTTAAATCAATAATAAATATTTAATACAATCAATTAAAATAAAAAGAAACACTCTAAATCATTTACAAACAATAAAAACAGATTATTTGCTATAATGCTACAAATAAAATAAAATAGAATATCCTATAAATGATTGTAATCTGTGAAAATAAATTATCCCTTTATAGTCATTCCAAATATTAGAAAGAGTCTAATTAATGTCTATCTCATTAATATCTGGGATTGGCAATTGCATTAAATTAAAAGTATGTGCACATAAGTTATATAAAATGTATTATACATAATTAGCTAGGTTATTAAGTCTTTGATTTAACTTGGAGTCTTGCTGACCACCACGTGGAATTTTTCCACTTCTTTAGCAGGGAACGATCCCTCTGTGGTTAGATTTGATTGTGAGAACTCCTCCGTATTTTGGATATCAAGGACAAGGCAAAAACAAACCCTCCAGCAGGCGCTACATCGGCAGTTGTTACATCGAGACGCGAACCATTAAAGCATGTGAGTCTGGATCGACCGGCAATCGAGACTGGCCTTAGCCACACATCCTTGAAGCTTCCCTTATGTTGTAGTTTGTTTTCATGTTCATACAGTTTCAGTCTACTATATCAAGGTCCTTTGATTCAGCTTTCTGTTCTTTTTGTCTTTATTTAACTTTTCATGTCTGCTTTCTATTATATTTTTCTGCTTCTTATCAGAGCAGTGTCCTCACTGAACTCTTGACCAATATTGTTTTTTAATTAATTAATTAATGTCCTTTATTCTTCAAATTCTTTCCTTATCTTGATCTTCTGCTTGTTTTTTCTTTCACACCTTTTTACTTTAAAATGCTTTCAACAACTTATACAAAATTACTTTTAATTTGATATAATTTTATAATATAATATTTTACATTTATTTATCAATCACTTTCTTTAATAAAATTATTTCATTTTGACACGCAATAAACCGTGCTCTCTTTATTCATACATTTACATATGCATTTCATTTTCATCAAAATGTGTAATTTTAAGAACAGATCTTTATCTTCCGTTGTATTCTAAATTTTACTTATATTTTATTAAACTCCCCAACTACCACTTTTTTACATCATTAACTTTCTATTTTATTTATATTTCCTTTCTCATTTTTTTAAAATCTTACACTAAACACATGATATCGATATTTTTAACCTTAATATTTCTATTCTTTTTAAAATCTGAACTTTGGAGGGTGAAAGATAAGAGTCTTTTCGATTCTAATTCCCTCTCTTTTCTTAATTAAAACATTTCTTTGTTTATAATGTTTTAACCTCACTTATTAATATTCCAAACACAATATTTAATATTCTTTAAATGTTAAATATCTATATGTGTGATTGCAGTATGTGTGATCATCACAATAAAAAAAAAAAAATTTAATTTTTTTTTTAAAAAAAATAATAAAATATAATTTAATAAAAAAAAAAAAAAAAAAAAAAAAAATTTATAATTATAATATTAAAAAAAAATTTTTTTTAATAAAAATAAATAAATAAAAAAAAAAATATATATATATATATATATATATATATATATATATATATATATATATATATATATATATATATATATATATATATATATATATATATATATATATATATATATATATCTTTAGCCTGGTAATAGGTAATATCTGGGTATTATGCTTCTCTGCCTAACAGACTGATATGGTACAATAATTGAGTTGGAGTAGGAGTAGATCAAATTTATAATAAATAATGTTATAATAATGTCACTTTTTTCTATAAAAAAATAAACAATTTGGGTTATCTTAAAATTTGCTTCATCACAAGTTATTTTATTAAAAAGTAAAAATTTACTTTTCTTTCTCACATATATACATTGCCTATTTGATCTACTACCCCACCTGGTTTAATATATATATATATATATATATATATATATATACCATAGTACCCTCATTTCCAAGAAATATGTAATTATAATCACTTGATCTAGCTCAAATAAATAACTATGTTTATCTAAAAATGTATCTAAATCAACAATAACTATATTTTTTTAATAATATCAAATTATTAAATTAGTTTAACTAATAAATAATAATAATATAGTTTTGTTTTATAAAATTAAATAAACGAATATCTAATCAAATTCTGAGACTATGAAGTGAGTTTACAAGTGGCAGAGTGAATACATTAAGCCAATATCCTACCGGATATCACCTTAATGGCATAAGAAGACTATCCCTACTCCTATTACTTAAATACTACATTTATAGTACTCCTACGTCTTTAATCAAAATTAGTTAAGTAAATGACTCTTAATAAATTAATCTAACTATCTTCATAAAATTGATTTAACTCAAATTATCTCAGGTTCTCTTACATTATTTCTAAACTAATTATAATTCTTGTAATTAGGTATGATAAGGGATTTAATATCATTCCTAACTACCATTTCATAATAATAATAATAATAATAATAATAATAATAATAATAATAATAATAATAATAATAATAATAATAATAATAATAATAATAATAATAATAATAATAATAATAATAATAATAATAATAATGATGATGATGATGATGATGATGATGATGATGATAATAATAATAATAATAATAATAATAATAATAATAATAATAATAATAATAATAATAATAATAATAATCTTTAATCTATAATATACTCTCATATCTTTCTACTTATAATGTTGTTCATGTATATCACATAGCAATAACAATAATATAATTTTCTATTATTTATATGGCATCTTAAGTAAACATATATGATATGATATTATAATATGAGAATATGTGACAATCATTACTAAGATCACTTAATGTAAATCTTTAGTAATTATTCCATGACCATCAGAATATTACAATAAATGAAACTTCTTAAATAAAATATATCAAATAAAACATTATAATTCTTAAAAGCAATTTTATTTATGATGTGCAAATATTGTGTCTTTATTATAATTATCTGTGATTATGTAATTATGATGTGAAAAAATTGAGTCAACACCAAGATTTATAACAAAACTTAACAAATTTATTAATAAGCTTTAACAGTAAATTATATACAGTATGTACAATATGCATGCACTTTGTCTTCTTCTCATTTCGGTAATCTCACATAAAATTGAATTAAATAAAAATATTACATATAACAAAATTGCTTTACAAAATTATTATTTAAATATTACTATAACATTTTTATGGCCTCCGTTAATTTTCTTTTAATTATTGCATTACAAAAGTATTATTTAAATTATTAATTCACTTTGAATTTATCTTTTATTATTTAGTTTTGAAAACACTTTTACTATATCTTATGATTATTCTTAACTTACTCATAGTGTAAATAATATTAATTAATAATATACCCATTAATTCAAATGCTTATTATTCCTCAATATGATGTCAAATAAATGTAAACATTGATGTGTATTATTCTAAAATAATAATATAAAATTATGATCACTTGCATTCTTCAAGTATGATTTATGTATATTTCTTTTACTTGTAAAAATATGCATTAACATTGAATTTCGTCAAAACTTAATGATTAAATATTATTTTTTTATAAAACATATTTCATCCATCAATTATTTATTTGTAATAAATAATAATGAGTCCCAAACATAAAAAGTTTATGATTCTTTATTAACAAGTTACCATCTTGTATTTTTTACCGTCAATCATCTTTACTTTTAAACAATATAACCCATCTTATCTTTTGAACAACAATTCTGCATTTTAAACTTATTCATCATTTCATATTTTAAAATACTAGCTTTTACGATACCATTCAAGCAATACCGATAGTAAATTTACATAAGTATATGGAATAAATCAGATTTTAATTCAATAACACTTCTATTAAATTACCATCATGGTCACAGTGTATCATAAATAAGGTATGGCTATTTTAGTTCATCACCTTTACCAATAAACATAATGTCCAAGCTATTTATTCAGCTCTATGGAACATTACAACTTCAACATACAGAAAATAACACTACCATGTATAAATATAAGTTATAGGGCTAAGTTATCTATACTTGCACAATAATCACTATCATCTATACTTATTCCAATATAAACAAATCTTACCTAAAAATATTATCTTAGTTCTATTTAACTTATTACCAAGCTTACATCGCTAAAATCTATTCTTACATTCTTATAATAATAAATAAATTCATGTCTGAAATAACTATCTAACCAATCGATAAGAAAAGATTATTTTATCCATTAGTAAATTTACACATAAATACAATCAGTATCGATATTCCGGTTTATTATTTTGATCACTTAAAATAAACATTAAATTCCGTTATAATAGAATCATATACTTATATTTCCCTTATATTAAAATGTACTTATAATATTATTAAAAGTATGCATATTTTATAACATGAATAAACGAATTAAAACTATGTGTACGTATTGTGTTTTTCATAATCATTTCATACATCCACACTAAGATATACACTAAATCAATACATAGTAAAATGATCAATACTTTTATAATTGTTACCATCAATAATATGTATTCCTTGACGATTATTCCATTAATATCTCTGGATCACGAACTAAATAAAACATTATTTAAATATCACTCATTCCATATCATACCTTAAAATATTAAACTTTTTTTAAAAAAAAAATATTAAAGACTTTTTTCTTTATAATAACTAATCACAACGTTAGTAAATAATTTAGTGTTTTTATGTTCCTACCGCTTTTCTACTTTTAAATATTATGAAAAGTTAGTACAAATAAAATTTAAAGTTCATATTTACAAAACTTATGGAAAATGCCCTTTTCATGATGTAGCATTTGTTGACAAAAACATCTTCCTTTAACGCAAACAAAACAACACATGCTACGATAATTTACTTTTTACGACATGTCCGACAATTCTTTTAAGAAGAAAACAAACAGAAGTAAATCGACTTGTGAAATCTCCTATTGCCATACAATTAGTTCAGGTTCTTCTTTTATTTTCTACAGTAATTATTAAATGCATTTTTTAATCCTCTATTGCGACATATCTTTTCTAAAAATCTTCACTTCTTTCAGTTAAATTTCTAATATGTCAATGTTCTTGAGTACAACACAGCGTTTGATAGTATGTATTCTTGTAGTTTTAAATATTCTTATAAATATTTTTCCGAATATATTTTGTATGTCCTGCATATAACACTATTATTTTAAAGACTTTCCCAATGTAATATCAATTATTTTACTAATAATCTTCATTTTTTAAACTTTTTTTTAAAACTTATATTTTTCAAAAATCAATTTTAATATTTCTATAGAAAGAAATATTAGCGTTCCAAAATTAATTATTTGGTCAAATTCAAAGATTTTTTTTTTTTAAAAAAAAAAAAAAAAAACATTTCCATCACAATTTAAAATAAGTTGTTTTTTTTTTTTGTTTTATAAAATATTTAATATATTCCATTTTTGATGAAACTCTTGTATTTCTCCATAAAGTTCTTTTGCTAAAATTCAGTTGTAAACTAATACGACTTATCAGAATGGGCATGATTATATGCTTTATATGATAATAACACTTACATTTTTTGTTAATCCTTTTATATTTGGTGATGACTTTCTCATGTCTAAGTTGATGATAAATTGGATAAAGTAGATTGGTAAGTAGGAAATATTTATTTTTTAGCCACTCGTTTCCATATCACGATCTTATAACAAATTACTCTACTTTTAGAATTTTTTTTAAAAAAATGATAAAATTGACTATTAAGCTATTAATTAATTTACCAAGGTTGTGAAACCCTGATGGTGGTTTCACAGTATTATAGGATAACAGTGACCCTGGAATTCCTGCACAGCTTTTTTATAGCTGTCTAAAGTACATATTTTCATTGGTCAATTTCAACAACACTTGCTTCACAATCCTTGGAATCAAACGCCAGGTTAAATTTAAAACTAATAATAATTTATTAAATATTTATTTTTATTATATTATTCAATTCTTGATTAATTTTCACATTTTATTTAGACTGATTAAATACTTCAAAATAACTTTTAAAAATCATATTTTAATATTTATTACCATTTATACCTTTATTTTAAACCTAACGTATTTATTTTCAACACAAAACATAAATCTAATTTCATCTACTAAATCTATTTTTAAAACTTAATATAATATTTATAACAGATAATATTATTTTATTTTTCAAACACAGGTGTGCCGTCACATGATTTATAAAACTAAATGAGAGCTAGTAATTTAAATGAAACTACATAAATAATTCAATTTATCAAATATTACATAAATCAATATGACAGCACAATTTTAAAATAATTATTTTAATATTATAAGACCAAAAATACACTTTTCTCTCTACATTATTATTTTTAATTAAATAATTTAACATATAACCATTAAATACAATTATTATTATTAAATAATCTATTTGTTGACCTTTAAAGTATTACTTTTACAATTTACCATAATAATTTATCTATAATACTTATTAAATCAATATTTATCCTGGCCAGTTCTCCCAATCATACAATTTTATAATGATTTTTAGCTAACTACTTTCTTACAAATACCAACACAATATTATACATCGATTATTTTACTTGCTTTAACTAAATTATTCAAAGATCATCAACACATAACATACATCATCTCTTATTTAACTTTAAAATTTAAAATTTTCTAATAAATTGTTAGAAATAATCCATTCTAACCTAAACAAAAGGGCACAATATATATATATATGAGTATTGAACCCGACTATCTGGTGGTGCAGTTTTTCAAACCTGTTTGTTTACATAATATTGTTGGCAAGGATAAACCACCAAAGTTTTTTTTTACTACATAATATTGCGCTAGAAGATTTTTTTTTATTCAAACTGTTTTTTTTTCTTCAGTGATGGTAAACCACCAAAGTTTTTTTTTTTATTCCACCCGGGTTGTTTTTTTTTTTTGTTGTTGTTAATACAAAAATATTTGTTTTTTAGATGGTCTAGATGTTTGGGTTTGTTTGTAAATTAACGACTAACTGACCATAGGCTTTTTTACATAATATTACTTAGGGTAAACTAATTTTTTTTCACAAGTTTTTTTGGATTCATTTTTTAAGAAACAAACATTTTGTTTTTAGATGGTGTAAGGGTGTTGGCTTGCTTTTAAATTATCCATTAACACTCCATTAATTTGTTTACACAAAAATACTGTAACAAATAATTTGTTGTTTTTAGATGGTGGAGAAGGGAGTTGGTTGTTTGCTCTTAACCTATTTTCTTTTTTGGTTGATATTTTGATTTGCAGAAAGACTTCAACTATTCGGTACTTTTGAATAAACCAACACTTCGTTTTTTAAAGGGGGAGAAGAGAGGGGTTGATTTGATTTTGAAGTGTCTTCTTTTTCTTGGTTAATTTATTATGAGGCTATTTGTTTCAAATGTTTACACTACCGAAAGCTTTATATACATATATATATATATATATATAGGAAAAGTTCTTTCTTAATTTTGTTGGCCTTTAATTTAAAAAAAAGTCGTAAACGGTTCATTTTTAAAGAACACTTTATGTTTAAGCCAAGGGAGGTGGGGTGGCAGGAAAGGTTTGTTTTGATTTTTAATAATCGACTTCTTTTTGGATTTTTTTTTTGGAAAATTCTGTTATGTTGCCACACATTTCTTTATTATTATTTATTTCATTTATTTTGGTGGGGTCTTTGATTCAACTCTTAAACACTTTTTTTGGTATAATAAAATATTACCTACTTAACTGTTAATAAAACTTATCAAATATTATCTACCTAATTTATAATCATGTAAACAACAAAAACAACAATAAGTTTCCCATATATTATTTATTGAATCAAAAATAAAAAATAAAAACTTTTGACAAGTTGTGAATCAAAATAATTAAATAGACAGCATTGTGGGTGGCATAAAAAACAAAAAAAAAAAACAGTAGCCATCAAACAGTAATATTAAAAGTAAAGAAATCCAAAATAAAAAAAAATAATCATTCCGTTATGCTCATCTCTCCTAGTCTGGCTCGGAAGATTTCCTGACCTTTGTGCAGATGTCTCCACAGGAAGTCTGCTAAATAATTATCAAGGTTTTCCCTTGCTGTGCTATGCTATTTCTTGCTCTGCCACTTCAAAACTCCCCACAGTCTCTCAATGTTCTGTGTATGAACACCTGTAATGGGGTTTATAAAGTTGTAATGGTGATTTACCATCATGGGTGAAAAGTCTGCAGCCTCCAGATCAGATGTTCTGAAGCCTTTCCAGAAATCACTGTATATTGTTGTTCCAGGCTCAATATTGTCGAGGATAGCCATGAGGAGTGTGTTTGTGGAGCAAGAGGGTACTGACACAGTAAAACATTCATTTGTTTCACAGCATATGCTGCCAAACAGCCATTGTTGGAGCAACATATGGCCCTGATGGTTTTTTCTACTACTGAATAGGGTCTCATCTACTTCCATGATCTTGTTTGGACCCCCTATTTGAGGACAGGTTCATGAGATGAGGTCCTCCTGGCAAAGTTTCCAAAGATGTGTATTCAATTGAATGAGGATACTTCTTGAGATGTTAAGTTCCTCACACCATGTTTAACTGTCAGTTCATTGCGACTCCAATAATACATTAGTCTTGCAGCTGTAACTAACTAGATTTTGGATCCCTCAAACAAACTTGCCTTATGCAAACTACAGGTATAATTTGCAGGTGTGGCAATGAAATTCCCAAAGCCTATAATTAACTAATATCATGTTTTTTCTCGCAAGTGCAGCGCTTCTCATCCAGCAGCAGTGATGCTGAATGTATGGTATTATTATTTAATATGTTTTTTTCATATGAAATATTGGACCAGAAAACGTCTAATAGTGACCAACCAGCAAATTTGTCACTAGGTAAATTTGTAAATTGTATTAATTTTACATGATGTATATTTTATTGTTTTTTTTTAAAAATTGCTTGGAATATTTTTATATTATTACCTTATATGAACTTATGAATATGTGAGCGTGCAGAAATTACACATTAAACTTTATTGCCATTCTAGAGATATGAGTTGGATTTTTTTTAAAAATATGCATACTTATTTTATATGAATAATGTTGTGTAATTTACTAATGCATATAATTTTATATGATTCTTTACTGGATGAACCCTATCTTTAAAATATTTTATAATATTGATTTTAATATCTGAAAATAAAATCGGTTGTATTTTTATTGTTGAATTTTGAAAGTGAATACACCTTTTCTTGTTATAGTAGTGAGATTATTGAAGTCATATGTGAATCTTGTTTATTGTTTAGAGTAATGTTAGATAATTCTGCGATGTAGATGGATAAATCTATTATGAAGTTTTAAAGGGATAGTGACCTTGGGATTATGAAAAAAAAAACAATGGGATGCTTATATGTAGGATTTATGGGGAATAGAAAGTAACTTATATTATTATCATAGTACTTTATGCAAGTATACATAACGTAGCACTGTTACTTGTATATATTGTCCATGGGCAGTGTCTTTCTTAGTATTACATATTTTAAAATGTTCTTAGGAGCGTAATAAATAGTTTGAACATTATTTTTTAGTGGATGTCATTAGACGGAGAAGTCAGGCACTTCGTGTGCACTGTTGCAATGTAGATTATCCCATATATTTATACTATTTAGTCTATACTCTAGTTAGTACTTTATGCATCGTACCTCTATCCTAATTTCAAAAGTTGTTGCATCATACTGAATTGTAAATATGAATGAAAATAATAAATAATTTTACAATTGTAAAATCTTTATTTTAAAAGAAGATGAGATAGGTTTTTCTTGCTTTGGTTTATGTTGAAGCCAAATACAAATGAGATTTAAAGTAAATGCAAACTATAAAATAAAGAATCATAAATATTTCCGTACTTTATTAAACTATTTAAAAATATATGAGATAAAAATTAGTCACGAGATTTTTGAATAGTTTTGGATATTTTTATTATACATGGTAATGCATATTTTTAAAAAATAGAACATCTAGAAGAAACAACATAAATAGAGTGAGTACTTATATATTATGAATATTATTTTATGTTTTAGAACACATATAAAATACACACACATGGATTTTATTAGTTTAGTGCCAAATAAGGTATATAAAAGATTGGCAATCATATTATTTTATTCAAGTCAATTTATTGATTTAACGAACCAATTTAAATATTTTTAAATAATATAAGCACTATCATAGTATAAGTTTGATTAATTTATTATAAAAACTATGAACATATCTTAAACTTTAATGTTACTTTGGTAATTTATATTTTCATATTTTTGTGTATACTTGCGAAACTATATGGTTAAAAGATGTCAATTAATGGATATTATATTCAACTATACGTGTATTCGTAATTATTATTATTATTATTATTATTATTATTATTATTATTATTATTATTATTATTATTATTATTATTATTATTATTATTATTATTATTATTATTATTATTATTATTATTATTATTATTATTATTATTTTAAATAAATGTGCAAAAGTTTTTAAGTCGGAGTAAAGGCTTATATACTTGTTGATATTTTTTTTTATATATATTTTTGAGGAAGTATGTAATTTATCTAAATATAACTGTAAATATTGTATATAGTTTTTTGTTGTTGTTGTTAAAAGTCTATAATAATAAATTTGTTAAATTTGTTTTATAAAACTTTGTGTTGTGTTGATTTTCTTCACTATTAATACATGATCACCAGATACCAAAAGAAACATAATATTTGCACAGTACGAATACAATTATTTACTTAAGAAATCACAATGCTTCAGAATATAATATATTTGAGAAATTTTATCTTACATTAATATTATTATTGTGGTCATAATTAATTATATAATTTATTGCAAAGAATTCTAACGTTATTTGTTGCCACGTATTCTCAGATTATCAGATTATACCAGATATACTACTTAAGATGCAACATGAAAGCTAAAACATTATATTATATTATTTATTGTTATTATTATCATTGATAGTTACAATGACAGTGAACAGTAAATAAGATTGATAATTATTCATAGAAGATTATTTATTATTGTCATTATTATTCTTAGGTATAGTTGAGGCTGATACAATATCCCTTATCATACTTAACTACAGAATATTATACTTGATTATAGATCTTTTTAAAAACCTGAGATAATTAAAATTACATTATTTTAATAAAGAGATTAGGATTTAGTTAGTAGCATTATACTTAACTGATTATTATTTTAAAGTCATAAGAATGCTATGAATTTATTATTTGAAACACTATTGGGATAGTACTTCTTTTAAGCCATTGAGATTGTATCCTGTGGGATATTGATTCAATGTAATTGTTTACTGCTTGTACTTCACTTCATTTTCTCATGATTAATTAATATTTTATTTATTTAATTTTACATAAACCAAACTATTTATTATTTATTAACCCTTTGAAAACCAGGCGACCATTGTTAATTTTTAGAAAAATTTACCCTAACTCTAATAACTTAGATATTTTGTGTTTGAATGTAATATATATATATATATATATATATATATATATATATATATAATATATATATATATATATATATATATATATATATATATATATATATATATATATATATATATATATATATATATATATAAAAAAAAACATATAAAAAAAAATCTTTAAACTTAAAAAATTAATATATATATATATATATATATATATTTAATAGTTTTAAGAATGTTTATTTTCACACTGATTCATAAACCCTAAATTTTGAAATTCAAATGATAAAATGACAATTTCATAAACAGCTTCATCACATCCTTCACAAACTTTTAAAAAAAAAAGATGTATTGGAAGTCTTACCTGAGGTAATTTTTCACTGAGAAAATTACCAAAACAGGGGCCTTGCTGTGGTCCATTTTTCTTCTAGAGCCAGATGTGTCCATTTGTTCAAAAGTACCTATAACAATATGAATGTTTTTTTAGTGGAGAACAAAGTAATAGAACAGTATAATTCAAAAATAAATAAATAAACTTATAAAAAATAAAATGAATAAAAATAAATCAATAAAGATAATTTTTATTATTATTAGCAATGATTACATGTGTAAAAGAAAGGCTGAATTCAAGTACATGGCACTATAACACAGAGTGGATGGATTGATGAAGCCAGAAAGTGTGTATAAAATATCCTATATTACATGAAATTCCAGTTGTGTAGCATGAACTTGTATATAAATATATTTATTATTTTGCATAAAAAATATGAAGAAAGGCCGAGTTCAAATACATGACACTGTAACAATAAGTAGATAGATTGAGGAAGCCAGAAAATCTATACAATATCCTATATTACTTGCCTAAAATTGACTCAAATCAATTGCAGGTCATAACTTTAGCACTGATGCAATAATTCGTCCATAAATTCAAACGTGGTCATGCGTGATACACTATTCATATTTATAATCATGCCAAAAATGCATCAGCTCATGCAGTGACAGATACCCCAGTCCTCAACTTTTTTCCATTCTACAGCATATTTATTTGAAAATATTATAATTTATTATTCTATAGAATATTTATTTATTTCAGTACATTGAAAATATTATAATTTATTATTCTAAAGCATATTTATTTGTTTCAGTAAATAGAAAATATTATAATTTATATATATATATATATATATATATATATATATATATATATATATATATATATATATATATATATATAAGTAATTACATAACTCTTGAATGTTATCAAAAAACGTTTATTTGTTTCAGTACATCGAAAATATTATAATTTATTATTCTATAACATATTTATTTGTTTTAGTAAATATAAAATATTATAATTTATAAAAAAAAAAATATAATAAAAAGTAATTACATACCCTTGAATGTTATCCAAAACCGTAATTTGAGAAGAGGGCCCAGAATCACGGACAACTTCAACGGAAAATCACAATAAATTATTCAGTAATTGATCCAACCATTGTGGAATAAATTTTTTTACGATAAATAAACTGCTAAAAAATAAAAAATAATTTTTTTTTAGGTACACTTCGTTAAAAATATTCATAAAAAATCAAAATTTGACGTACAGAAAAAATTCTTAGAGTTTCAGGTAAATTTTGAAATCGTGCAAAGAATGATGTATTGCGCGTATGTGTTACGTTTACCATTTTCGCGTAAACTCAGCTCAAAATAGAAATTTCTAGAAAAGTTGTAATCATTTTATCTGAGCAACTCTCTTTTTCCTATCATTATATTCCCCATTACTTAGGGTAATATATATATATGTAATAGATCCACGATTGTTCCATCCTCATAATTGAATAATAATGAATCATGCCTCACGTTTTTAGGCATCAAATGTAATAGAACATACTCTTCAACAAAAATCATCAGTTAACCAAGCCCTAACGATAGCATGCCAAATGTAATAGAATGCCTGTCACCAATTGAAATGGTCCTAATTGTTGGGAAAGTCAAATGTATTAGAACGTATATATCATCCAATCTAAATAATATAAACATAGCATATCATACACATATACTGAGAAAAGAATGCCCAAAACGTTGAACAACAAATGTAATACTATACCTATTACCAATTGGAAGTGATAAATGTAATGGATTGCCGATATGTCGAGTCATAGAAATATAACGAAAAAAGAAAGCTCCAAACATGGGACGATAAATGTAATAGATTGGAATATACATATAAAGAAAGATCTTAACAATTTAAATGGATCCAATCATTGGGAAAGCCAAATGTCATAGATAGTATAATCTAAATGAAGAAAGATAAAATTGTTCCAATCATTGAGGAATCAAAATGTAATGGATAACATTACCACAATTATATTTAAATAAATTACTTATATGCCCTTCCAATTAGCTATATATGAAATAAATCAAAATTGTACCGAGCAATAATGAGACCTATCATTCCAATTTATTCTCAGGATTAATTTGACTAACTAACAAAATATATATATTATATATATATATATAATACCAGAAACAAAGGGAATTTTATTGAATCTAATGTACACATTACATAAGTAAACTTATATATATATATATATATATATATATATATATATATATATATATATATATATATATATATATATATATCAATGGACATTGACTTGTATACGTGAACTCAAAACTAAATAATAATTAAAATACAAAATTATTCTTCATTAAATTGTGAATATAATAAACTTCATATTAATACTCTTCTAAATAAAATACAAAGGCACTTCTTATAAAACAAATGGTACATCTTTTATTTCTAGATTATGATTTGATTTTTAAGTAGTATCAGTATTTTAAATATTTTTTAAACACAAACCCAATTACAATAAGTATATATATTAAATAGACAAAGACATGTTCATACTCATTAAGTATGCATTAATATAAACACAAACCAATATTTATATTTTCCAAATATTCAAATTTAAAAAAAAAATCAAATAAAT
>JAQFVV010007505.1:0-83151 GCA_028023455.1 Epiperipatus broadwayi | reverse complement strand
ATTTGCCATCCTAAATTAATAATATAATCTGAGCTAGTAAAACTTATAATATATATACATATGAAAAACAAAATCAAGTTAAAAACTTGTTAACGCTTGTATTTATGTCAACAGATGGCGTTCTACCAAAAACACCGTCAAGCGTATTTCGTTTACATAAACGTCAGAGAATACATTCACTATCTCTAACTTTAATTCCACTTTCAGATCATGATTTCAAGCTATTTGCTATCGTCACTGAAAGACAGGAATAAGAACTAGATCTAAACACAAACTCTGAGCGTTTATGAAACAGTTTCTATTCAGCTTGCAAGCATGAATTTTTTAACACGTTAATGTCTTCGAACTCAGCATAGCAAGCCAGATAGCTACATGGGTCTGATATCAGTTCAGCATCACCACATAGTAAAAGCCTCTGCAATATATATCATTGCAAGAAAGAGGCTTCTACTATGTGGTGATGCTGAACTGATATCAGACCCATGTAGCTATCTGGCTTGCTATGCTGAGTTCAAAGACATTAACGTGTCTAAAAAATTCACACTTGCAAGCTGAATAGAAACTGTTTCATAAACGCTCAGAGTTTGTATTTAGATCTAGTTGTTATTCCTGTCTTTCACTGATGATATAGCTTGAGATCATGACCTGAAAGTGGAATTAAAGTTAGAGATAGTGAATGCATTCTCTGACATTTATGTAAACGAAATACGCTTGACGGTGTTTTTGGTAGAACGCCATCTGTTGACATAAATACAAGCATTACCAAGTTTTTAACTTGATTTTGTTTTTCATAAATGTACCTTTGAGGTCTTTCTTGCAATGATATATATTGCAGAGGCTTCTACTATGTGGTGATGCTGAACTGATATCAGACCCGGGTAGCTATCTGGCTTGCTATGCTGAGTTCGAAGACATTAACGTGTCTAAAAAATTCACGCTTGCAAGCTGAATAGAAACTGTTTCATAAACGCTCAGAGTTTGTGTTTAGATCTAGTTCTTATTCCTGTCTTTCACTGACGATAGCAAATAGCTTGAAATCATGATCTGAAAGTGGAATTAAAGTTAGAGATAGTGAATGCATTCTCTGACATTTATGTAAACGAAATACGCTTGACGGTGTTTTCGGTAGAATGCCATCTGTTCACATAAATACAAGCGTTAACAAGTTTTTAACTTGATTTTGTTTTTCATAAATGTACCTTTGAGGTCTTTCTTGCAATGATATATATTGCAGAGGCTTCTACTATGTTGTGATGCTGAACTGATATCAGACCCATGTAGCTATCTGGCTTGCTATGCTGAGTTCGAAGACATTAACATGTCTAAAAAATTCACGCTTGCAAGCTGAATAGAAATTGTTCCATAAACGCTCAGAGTTTGTATTCAGATCTAGTTTCTTTATTCCTGTCTTTCACTGATGATAGCAAATAGCTTGAAATCATGATCTGAAAGTGGAATTAAAGTTAGAGATAGTGAATGCATTCTCTGACATTTATGTAAACGAAATATGCTTGACGGTGTTTTTGGTAGAACGCCACCTGTTAACATATATATATAAATTGAAACACATTTATTATGTTAAGATCTAAGAAATGATCTCTCTGTCTAATGAATTTTATATACTCCACTTTAGTTTAAGGATGATTTATGTTTACCTAAATATTAGTGTATACAGTGTTATGGATCTAAAAGCAAAATCCTCCAATTTATTAGAAATAGAGTACCAAAAAGGGATCCATACCTGGTACATGTGAAAAAGCTATAAATCTAACTTTGTCTACGTCCAGCTAACCTAGTGGTGCCCTGCTAGACCATATTCACTTGTTATGCATTTAAATATGCACTTGAGATCCAACCAAGAGATAAGAGTGAGTAAAATCTACTGTTGGATATATTGAGAGATATTTGATTGAGTTACCAGGGTACTCACTCACTTGATGTTATTTCCTGAGTTATAATAGTTTGTTCTGAATAATTTTTTTATTGATGATACAATGCCTGCCTAACTAGGGTTTGAAATAGGCCAGACACCTTAAATGATTAGTCTCTAGGCATTATTGTTACAAATTATCAATATTATATCTTTGAAAATCTAATTAGAGAAATATGTTTCATTTAATCCAATAATATTTTAATGTATTTGTTCCATGACTATTATATCTACTACTCAGGTATTTATAACATATAGCTACTATCCAGGTATAAAATGGTAAAATGGTAATATTTATATTTGAATTCTTTTGAGCAAGTATTTAAGTTACAATGGATCTTTGATAACCGTAATTTATATTACAATATATATAGAAATCTTTCTTATTAACTTTATTTACATGAACAATTAATTAATGGCATTCTAAATAGCTGATGAGATTGATATTGCTAACATGTACACACCCTGCAGAATGATTGGTCAATTTTTGTGTGGTGTACTGACCACACAAAAATTTTGAAAGAGTTTAATTTTGTATTAGCAGACATTTTTATAATTATTAATTCTCTTGTAGGGTAATATTTTAATGGTTCTCCTTATTGACACTTTTTGTAACCATTCAATAAATGATGTTAGTATTAAACCATTATCACATAGTAGAATTCAATAAATTGGACTTCATTTATTAAAAATATATTTTTAGAAATGAAAAATATTTTTAAAAATATATTAAACTTTGTAATAATGAGAAATGAATAATAATTAAAGGTCTTAAACATTTTTGTTATTCAGTGGTGAGTAAGAAAACAATTAAGTCAATAACTCCAGAAAATCAGAAAAATGATTTATGACTGAAATTTATTTTAAAATGTAAATGAATAATTGCAAATCTCCCAATAAATTTATAAAATTGTTTAAATTTTTAAAATTGCTATATAATTTTTAGAATATCTTCACATATTATGACAATAGTGTCAGTAATGATGTGATCAGTGTCATCAATAGTCATCATCATCCAACATGATTTTCTTTATTTGACTTATAATAGAATTTGTTAACCTCTATTTTTAAAAATAGAACATATACATATAAAATAAAAGCTTAGTCATGTATACTTTTGTTTTATATTTATTACACAATTATTGTATAAAAATAATAATAATTATTTAATAAACTATTTAAAATCAAGGTTTTTGTTATTTCAATAATTTTCTCAAAGTAATCTCACAAATACTTTGGAAAACAATTAAAAATAATTAAATTCATCAAACATGTGGAAGTGATGTCACTGCCTATAAAAATACCCATCTTTTCTTACTTCTTTTAATCAAACAAAATCATGATTTATTTATACATAGTTGAAATTTAAAAATATAGCAAAATATCTCTATAGATGACTGTAGAAAAATGATGGTAAGTGAACATTAAGCAGAAGTTTATTTGATTGAAAGTCTACTTATTTAATGGATAAATTAATTAAACCAGGTTACAGTTTGAAATAAAAAAATAGATAAAATTTTAATATGTTCATAAATAAATCAGTGTTATTACATATGTAACATTGAAATTATAAAACTAATTTATAGAGCAACTAAGTATGACTATATTAGAATTATTCACAAGTCAGTGCTATAATAATTTAAAATTCAGATATTTTTAACAAACTCTTTGGGAATGTGATTTGTGAATTATTATAGAAATATATTGGTTTTAGTTGTCCTATAAAAAAATTATGTTGTTAATGTTACACAAATAATAGCCATGATTTATTTACAGGCTTAATAATACTATTAGAATTTCTAACTGTTTTTTTTTTTATGAAATAAGTTAGCTTGATTGTGGTAATATAAAATTTAGGTTTTTCTAAGTATTAATGCTTGATTTGTTCACATTTATGATCATGCAGGTTAGTTAAATGTAGTCTTTTTGGGGGTAATAAGTAAGCATTAATTCAAATAAATAGGCAGCACTTTTTTTAAAAAAAATGATATGACATGTTTGTATTTAGTTATTCTGTGAATAAGTTTATACTCTCACTCAGAGTTAAATATTTAATAGATATGATTTATTTATTTTTAAGCTTATCAAAAATATTAGAATATTATCATATAAATGGGAAAATTTGTTGTTAATTAATAAGTCAAAAATATAGCATTCTTCTTAATGAATATTACATGATTTTCTTTTTTTGTAGAATCTCATAAGTTATAGAATTTTACTTTATGGTATTTAATCCTCTTGTACTGTGCTGACACTTTTATTTTGGTATTAAATAATTATAAATCAGAATATAATAAATTTTATTTTATTTAATAATTACTTTTGTTTCAAAATTAAATAAATTCTAAAAAATCACAATTGACTTTCACAATTCTTTTAAAAGTTAGATTATAATCAAAATAAAGAAATGTTTCATCATTGAATCCAGAAGAAGTAGATTGAATTTGCAAAATTGACAATCTTTTTTGTTTGATGTTTGCATTTAAAATATGAACTAATAATCATCAATATCTGGTAAATATTTAAAAATGATTAATAATTTTACTAATAGACTATGAGTGATGGCATATTCGAAACAGATCATACTTGACATTACCATAATTCCCATGGTAACATTACTCAGAAAAATATAACCTTTTATATTTAAAAATAAAACATTTCTGTAGAAAATAAATATGTAATAATATATATTCTTAATTTCTAATTTGCAAAAGTAATCATAAACATTCCAAAAAATTAAATTGTTAATCATTTGTAATATTTTCTCCGAGTAATATTGCAATGTTTGAGACCTCTAAGAAGACAATGAATGCTCATCAGTATGGAATTTGGCAGGCTTTCAATTTCCCACAATTTTATTTATACTAACATCATTTGAATTTTTGAAATTAAAATATTGGAAAAAAAAATATATGTGCATTTTAAAACTTAAAAAAAAATTAGCAACACTCTCAAAAATAGCTAATACATGCAAACTGAATGTATTGATTTCTTAAATGCAGAGCAATATGGCCAAAAAAAAACCAATGGTTAATTGCTTTCAAAATTATGATAACTGCAAACATTAAAATGTATCAAAATTATAATCATTTTTGAAACATTTTATAAAAATATAAAACAAGGAAAAACTAACTAAAATATTAGAGACATTGAAAAAAAATGGATACAAAGTATATTGTGGCCTGTGTATGGAAATACATAATACAAAAAACTCAGATTTAGAAAATTATAGTTTTTGTTAAAGTAAGGTAAATTTTTATTTTATAAATATATTTTAAATTAATTAAATTCATTTATACCATATGTTTAATTACACATTTCCAAGTGGGACATGAATAAAATACAATTATCTTAAAATTTCATAGACATATCTCATGAAAAATATATTAAAACTATAATCCTAAACATTTATCAAATGTCATAATACAACTGATTGTAAAGAGTTATATTTTTGTGATAGTGCTGTTGATGACTCATGTATTATTATTTCATATAGATAAAACACAAATATATAAGCTGTGAAAACAGTTACATATTGTGTTATATTTTTTTTTATTCTACTAACACGAGCAAAGTTGTGAACACAACTAGTCAGAATATATATATATATATATATAGCCCACTTCAAAACAAAAGATTCTTTTCAATATCTCCTCTTAATTCAAAAGGGGCAACAAAAAAACATTATTCATCAGGATTGCAAAATGGTAGTTAGTGAAAGCCCCCTCCCCCTTCTCTAATAGTTTAAACACATGCATAAGGTGAATATGTTAGCCCTCATGCTATAGCAGAAATTTTCATATTTAACATTTCAGTTATTTGCAACTTTAAAAAAAAATACTAAAAAATAAAGAAAAATAGAAATTAATAAAAAATAAGCATATATTTTCTAATTTTAACTTTTTAATACACAGTGAAACTTTTAATTCAGCAATCAAATAAGAGTTCTTCATTACATATCATATATAAAAATCAGTAGCAAACTCTCCATAAAGTAATGCTATCCAGATCGTGCCATAATAATTAAAGGATGATAAAAGGTTTTTATATAAAATCCCTATTCTTTTTACTTCCATTGATTTCTATGGCTTACACTGTGTGGTAATTTAGTAAGGAGAATTTGCTAATATTTTTAACAGATTGTGTAAGCATTAGGAAATGACGTTCATGTGACATTTAGTAGTTTAAACTAAATACATTTTGCAAAACACCTATACTTGGGTAAAATCTCAGTAAACTTTAATATTATATAGTTTTAAAGATATTTTCTATATATTATATAAATTTATTTTTTTAATAATAATAAAAACAACTTAAACTAGTATATGCTCATTTTTATATAAATGCAAAATATTTATACAGTGATAGTAAAACAAACAGTCAAAACAATAATTTACATTTACTGATTAATCTTTGCCAATTAACTTTCTTACTGAAAATGCAGATCAATTTATTTAAGTTTTTATTTTTAAATTTAATTTGTTTTTAAAAAACTTAATAAGGCATTCCCTTCTGTTTAAATAAGACTAAAAATAAATTTAATTATATTGTGCTTAATAATTAATTTAGAGATATTTACTGAATTTCAATAAACATTTGCAAATTGATTTACAAATAAATTGATTTTATTTGTGAATTAAATCACTTTACAAACAAAATTATATTATAGTTAATATAATTTGTATCTGCATATGCATAATGAAAATATATGCACAATAGAAATAGATGGGTAAGTTTGTATAATCATTAGAGAAATGTCCAAATAATGTTTCTAGGCAACTAACAAACCCTAAGCAGAAGTACTTGATAGTAGCATTTTTTTTAAATTTACTAGATGATAAAATGATTCACCTTGGAGTTCACAATATTAATGTTTGGTTACTTGGTTACAGAATTATGGATATTTTTTTAATTATTACAGAGACTTCTCAAGTGTAAAGAACTACAAAACAACAATATATTTAAACTAAACATTACCCACAATTCCACTTACTGTCCATACACCCTTAATATTAAAAGAACGTTTAAATTAGTTAATTGCTTCAGAATCATAATTTTTTAATAATAAAGATTCTCTAATTCTTCATTTTATTTCATTTTTCTCAAAGAATATAACTTTAATTTCATCAAAATTAATAGTGTGGCATAAATATTACACATGAATATATAAGACAGAACTAACATGTTTATTTCTAACCCTATTCTTATGAAACTTTAACCTTTTATTTAAACTCAAACTACTCTGTTCTATATATACCTTCTTAGAAAATTGCTGGATAATATATACTACTCCTTGAATAGTCTTTCTATCAAAAATTTCCTTTGTATTATTCAAAGTAATACCCCTTTTCCAAACAATTTTCTTATTTCTGAACAGATTATTATTTTTATATACAATTTTATAAAAAGACAATTTAAATGGCAAAGAAATAAAATCATATTTTTCTTTATCCTTTACATCATTACAAATAGTACTATTAAATAAAATACTTTTAGCAAATTTATTAGGGTATCTAACACTCAAATAATCTTTATAAAGTTGACTGTTTTGAAAGAAAGCTACCCCACTAGAATTATTTAATCTCTTATTTCTATGACAATATTTTCTTAAAGCAGCTACTTTATGAGATGTAGATTGATAGCTATCATGTTTAATTATAGACCATAACTCATGACTTTTAACATAATAATTACATACAAAACAATTAGTCTACATTTCTAATGACCAATATATCCAAAAATTTTAATTTAACAAAATCTAACCTCAAGGATCAAAACAATTAATCTCATTTATCAATTCTTTCAATTTAACATTCTCAATTACAAACAAACAATCATCCACATATTTAACAAATAACTTTAAATATAAAAATTCATTTTAATAATTTTCTCTTCCAAATTATTAATATAAATTGAACAAATTAAAGGAAAAATTATATAACCTATTATCCACCCTTCCTAAATCTTAATCTTACAATAGTAATTTTTATAGGATTAAAGAATGGTAGATAATAGGATATATTATTTCTCTTTTAATTTGTTCAGTTTATATTAATCATTTGGAAGAGGAAATCATTATTAAAAATAATTGTTTATATTTAAACTTATTTGTTAAATGTGTGAATGATTGTTTGTTTGTAATTGAGAATGATAAAATTGAAAAAAATGGCAAATGAGTTTACTTGTTTTGATCATTCTATAAAATATGTGGCAGAAGGGGGAGTAGATTTTGTTAAATTAAAATTTTTGAATCTATTAGTCATTAGAAATGTAAAGACTAATTGTTTTGTATGTAGACATTATGTTAAAAGTGATGAGTTATGGTCTATAATTAAACATGATAGCTATCAATTTGCATTTCATAAAGTAGCTGCCTTAAGAAATTATTGTTATAGAAATAAGAGATTCAATAATTCTAGTGGGGTAGCTTTGTTTTAGAAAGGTCAATTTTATAAAGATTATTTGAGTGTTGGATACTCTGATAAATTTCTTAAAAGTATTTTATTTAATAGTAATATTTGTAATGATGTAAAGGATAAAGGAAAATATGATTTTATTTCTTTGCCATTTAAATTGTCTTTTTATAAAATTGTATATAAAAATAGTAATTTGTTTGGAAATAAGAAAATTGTTTGAGAAAGGGATACTACTTTGAATAACTTATTGAATAATACAAAGGGACTTTTTGATAGAAAGTCTATTCCTGGAGAAGTGCATATTATCCCTTGTGTTTGTAAGAAGGTATATATAGATCAGAGTATTTTTGAGCTTAAATAAAAAAAATAAAGATACATAAAAGTAGGGTTATAAACCAATACTTGTTTTGTATCTCCATTAAAATATACAGGCAACCCTATTAATTTTGATGAAACTAAGGTTGTCTTCTTTGAGAAAAATGAAATAAAAAGAATTATAGAATCTTTGTTATTAAAAATTTATGATTCTGAAGCAATTAACTTATTTAATTTTTTTAATATTAAGAGTTTATGGAAAGTTAGTGGAATTGTGGGTCATGTTTAGTTTAAATATGTTGTTGTTTTTTTGTAGTTTTTTAGACTTGAGAAGTCTGCTTGTAGCAGTGAAATCACTGTAGTGTTTTAGCATTAATTTTCTTAGCTAGTCTGGTTGAGTTGTGAATTTGGGGTAATTTTGATTATTTAATGACTAGTTTAGCTTAATGGTTTTAATGTTTATATATATGTTGCAATAATATATGTTATTGTCAACAAAGGTTACACGATATTTATATACTTATGCCTTAGCTACAGTGGCAAGATGATTTTTACAGATTTGGTTTGATTGAGATTTTCATTATTACTTACATAGGAATGGATGTGTTGAATAGAAGTCTACATCAGTTAACCTATTCAATTACAATACTTTAGAAACCCTGGGTTTCCATAGTTTATTTTTTCATAATATATTTTAGTTATTGCTATTATTGTTTAATTTTACTATTCACTTCTGATCTTGTTAAAAGTTAGTGTCCCTGCTTCCATTTTTTGTTAACATTCTGTTATTGCCTTTGTTCATTGGTCAAAAGTTTTATTCATTTGTTCAGCTGTATGAGAATCCATATTTTATATTGTCCTTTGTTTTTTGTTCATTGTCAATTTTGTTTGAATAGGCTGGGTTTATATAATCACAAGTTTTGCATGCTCTTATAAATTAGCTTGTAATTTTAATAAGTGACAAGGTAGTTGCATAGATATCAATGTGCAATCTTTGCATCTCTGATTCTTATTTGTTGTAGTTTGTTATAAAATGTTGCCAGATCCCATCTGGTATTATTTCCCAGGCTGAATATACATTGTGTGCAACAAAATGCATAAAGTCCAAAGATTTCAGCTCATGCTGTAGAGGTTGTCTGCTTGTGTGTCAAATCTGTTAGATGTTGTATAGTTTGTTTTGTTTTGTTTTGGTTTAGCATATTGTTTCATATAGTATTTAACACAATTGTAATATATGTGTTGTGTTTTTTCAGCAGCATGGCATAGGTTGCAAAATGGGTCCATTGATCTTTAAAGATTATGGTATCATAAGAAATAGGATGGTGGTAGTGCATATAGATTTAGCTTCATCAAGAAATCAAAGAAATTTGTTTCCATTGATGATTTTCTGAAGTTTTAAGGAGTTGCATGTTGTTTACTCCTTGCATTGGACTAAAGCCTCTGATTGATCAACTCATATGTCTGCCAGTATATGTATTTCCTATCAAATCTGAGTGTCATAGTTCTGACATTGATTTGTGCTAAGTGTGATAATTCATAAGAGGGGGTGGAAAATCTGTAGGGATTATGTTAAGGAGGCTTTGTAGCTGCTAAAACCATGCAGTGATTTTTGTCAATAGGATTATTGTTTTTTGTGAGTAGAACACATGTATTGTGTCTAGCCACAGATCATTCTGTATAGTTGGTTAACAGGTGTTTGATTGAAATGGCTATAGTTTTCTTACCCCCATAGTAGTTTGCTACAGAGTGATGATATGGCCACTGTAAAGTTTTTTGTAAAGTTGACAAGAGAAGAATATACAATTCTTGTTGTTATTAATATGCTAAATAGGTGCATTTTTGGATATAGAGATATGTATGCATTTGATAAAATGTGGCAATGTTTGTTGCTTTTTATTTGAGTTTATTTTGAAGTTTTTATCTCATTCCATGCACTCCCAGGTAAAATGGAAATCCAAGAAATGAGGTAGGTTTTTCTTGATATAGCTGTGTGTAGGGTTTGTTAGTATAGATAAACCATGCTGATGTTTTGCTTAGGTTGAATTGTAATTTGTGTGTGTCTGTGTAATTTTGTAGTAATCTTTCTAATACTGGGATTTCTTTATGTGATGTTAGAAACACTGTTGTGTCAACCATGTATGCAATACATGGAATACATTAGACAGTTTGTCATATTAATATCTCTGATAATTCATTTTCAATCTGTTTTAACATTGGGTTTATATATAAAATAAGCAACAGTATATTGAATGGGATCTTTGTGAAATTGATTGTGTGAAAGTAAATCCTGTTGTGTTTCTGCCACTAAGTGTGAGGTATATCTCTCAGTTGAATAAGAGATTTGTGATGATGTATAGTAGGGTGGGTGGAACTGCTGGATTGTCAAGCATCTTCATTAAGTTATATACTGCAACAGAATCAAATGCTGCCTGTATATCCAGTTAAATTGCAATTGTGATATACTTTTTTCTTTTGCTGCACTGCACTTTGTACCATTTTAAATACAAGTGCAGCCTGTGTAGTGGAGAATCTTTTCTTTGCATAATGCATGTTTGATATCAGGGATAGTATGTATGTTTCTATTTTATCTTTGACTATCTTTTTCAATAATTTAATTCCCAATGGACCCATGGAGATGGATCAAAGGTAGTTGATATTTGAAATTGCTGCAGTTCTTTTGTTAACTGCCACTATTTCTATTCAATATAGTTCTCTAGTATTGTATATTTTTTGTGATAAAAAGTTAACAAGGTTGCAAAGGTACTCTTTGATAAATTGACTCAAATGTAAAAAAAAAAAAAACTAATACCAGTATGCCATTGGTTCCATGGTGGCAACTGTTGGGAATTTTTTAAGCTATTCAGAAAATTGTTGGATCTGAAAGGGAATATCTGTTTTAGGTATTCCAAACTCATCACTGCTTGGTTGATATTGTTTATATGTTTGGAGCTTTTGCTTGAAATGATGGTATATGGGTTTCAGCATGTAATATCTTGCAGAGATGTTTCCAATTATCTCAATTGCCACAGGCACTTTTCAGGTTGATGGATATACTAATGTCCAGTGGATATATTGGTGTGTCCATATGTGTTGTTGGGTAAGACATTTTTTGTAGCAAGATATTCTTTTAATTGTTTACATGTATTGTAGTATAGCTTTGTTAGTTTTTGTATGTATTGGTGTGTGTTGTGCATGTGCCTGGTAATGGTGATTCTCTTGTGAAGATTGTCTGATAGTGCCATTAATCAGGAGGATAATGATAAGTATCTTGTCATGTGATGTATGTTAAAGTATAGTATGTTTGATGAATAATTGGTATTTTTGAATTGGTTCTTGTGACATATTGTTAATTTTGTTTAGCATGATGTAAGTCTCTGACAATAGGAATTTAGGAATTCAGTAGTGGTTGTTGGGAATGGGAGTCTGATTGTTTTTTCTAGATGAATGAATTTGTTTGGAGCTATTATAATGGTTTGTGCAACATGGTCTGAAAACAGGCATGGCTTCATTTAAAAGTTGATTAAGTGATGAGGCATCAGGGTGTAGTAGCATAGATCAAAGTGTGGCATACCATTGATTATAGAATGTCACTGAATCTGTGGCAACAAAAACATGAGCACTCATGAGTTTCAGGTTTAATTGGTGAAACCAATTTGTATTGAATTTTTTATAGCTTGAGTTGAAATCACCCATTAATGTAGGTTGTGGCTGGTTGTGAGCTGAAAGTTTATTGTATGAATTATGCTATGAACTGGGGGTACATACACAGAAATAATGTTGACTGTAGTAATTTGATGCTGGAATGTAGTTATTAGATGTGAATCAATGTAAATAATTTGATGATTGAAAAATTGCAATTTGAGGCTATAAAAATGTCTGTGCCTGTGGAAGGTGATGATGTGCCTATGAAGTACTGTGGAAAAACTTTGGTTGTCTAGGTATGTGGCTGGGTTAATTTGTGATATTTTATAGATTTTTTGCTTCTAGGAGTTCTAGTGTGTATGGTTGTATGATGCTAATCCATTTAATTGAGCTGGTATATTTTTGCTATTAAATTAATGCCTCTGACATTCAATACTGCTATTTTAATTTTCATTAACTGCTTAATTGAGATTGGTTTGTATTTTTGTTAGGGTTGTTTTGGAGCTTTGCATTGTGTATTTTCACTGTTTTATTTCCATTTGTTTTTGATCTGTTTTGTTGGCTTTTGTATCATTTTTCTGATTGGTTTTTGTATTGAGTGTTTGTGAGTCTTGTGCTTTTTCAGTATGTGATTCTGTGGTTATTAAATGGTTTTCAAATAAATTTGTGATTATTTTATTGGACTTGAGACCTCATTTATATAATCAATGATTGGTGAATCAAAGTTATTATCATCTGTCTTCAGTTTTTTTTGTTTGCTAGATTTTTTCTGGTAGGTCTCCCAGGCTTTCTTTTGCTTTCTGGTTGGATTGGGTTTGTTAGTTGCATTGTTTTGCTAGGATTGTTTGGGAGTAGGAGTGTCTCCATAATTTCTATGGCTGTCTTAATGATAATAGTATGCTGTGTGATTTTTATCCATTGCACAGACAAATTATGGCATATATACATTTGCTTTAGTTATAGTGCTATTTTTTTGCTCCACTTTCTCTTTGATATTGTTCCTTGACTTGGAATTCTGTTATTTTTCTGTGAATAAATAAGATCTAAGCAAGATATATTTGCCTTATTGTTATTATTTCTTTGTGTAGTTTGTTCACTGTTATCCTTGACAATGGCTATTTTTTCTTTTGTTTGCATATTACTGTTGATATTTTTGTTGTTTTTACGAGTGTGCATTTTGATTTCTGGTTAAGTTCTAGCAGTTTAAACATTGTACAGTGACATGTCCCCTTCATTTACATCAGTAACACTGTGGTTTCAGTCTTCTAATACAGAGTGAACAATGTTTCCTGATCCAGGATTTGTGTTGGTTCATTATCTAGATCAGTATCTGGATGCAGTTTTATTTTGAACTTATGTTACTCATGATTGGTATTAGTGTATCTTTTCAGTATACTGTTTTGAACATAATGACCTTGACAAATGGTTCCATCATCCTTTGGAAATCTTGTTTTTGTATCCCAAGTATGTTTTTAATTATTCCTGCAATGGTATTGTGATAGTATTGTTTGTAGTTACTCAATGATTTGACTTGTCTTTGAAATCTTTCAGTTTGTGTGATTACATAAAATTCCAGTATTAGATACCGGTCATTGGGATGTTCTGCAATCTGTTGTACTGCCTCCCCAAATCCATTTAATGTTATTGCTTCATACAGCAACATTTTTAGGAATTTATATAATAAAATGTTGCTGACTGTTACTGACAACACATGGAGTTGGGGAGGGGGGATCTCTTGAATGTTGCTAAGATATGCTTTGATATTTCATTCCAGAGAATTTCTGGTGGATTTTGACTTTCCTGTTTTTCAATTTCTAAATTATTTATGTCACTACATTTTGGTTTTCTATTTCAGGGATTGATCTTTTGAAAGGTGGTTGCATTGCTTTTTTTTATCTTTTTGCTAATATATGAATTAAATAGATGTTCAGTTTTTTGTTAGGAGAAATGTAGTTATTTTTTATTTTCCTTTGACCATGTCTGCAAATGTTGCCTTGTTTTTTTTATATCTTTCATTGGTGTTTTTCATGCCATTAATTAGGTCATGTGATCTTTGATCCTCCATGCATGCATTGTTAATTTGTTGAAGTTGGTTTTTGATTTAAAAATTATCAATTAAATCCTATTTATTTTTTCTGTTAGTTGATATCAATTAATTTAATATTAAAATTTTTGATGTTATATATATTTTTTATCTTTGTTTCTGATGTTTTTTATTATATCTTTAATGATCTGAATGTGGAACATTTTTACCTGATCTGTGCTATCCAACATCTTATATGGTTCACTATTATATTTGTTTTTTGGTATCTATCTTAAGACTTCAACACAATGTTATGAATTGGGAGGGGGGTCTATTATAATTAAGAATTCCATAATTCCACAAATGCTAATAATATCAAGCAATATACAATTTTGAATAACTAAACAACAAGTAGATATAAACATTTTTTTCTTTCAAATATAAAAAACTCAATTGTAATAAACATGAACAAACATTGAATTTTTCAATGTGTGACCAAAGATTTGTCTTGTATTTTCCACTAGGATGGGCACATCAATACACATGTGCCATGTAGATACGATGTGTAGTGCTTTTCCAGTTTATCTGGTTAATTTCAATTTTGTCTTTGCATTAACAAATATATGCATTTCCAATTTTAGTGAAACCATGAACCCTCTGAAAAAATGTAAAAACGGAGATAAATGTTGTTTGTGTAATGAAGAATGGGCAAACAGATATTTATTTGGTAATACAGAAAATAAAGTGGTGTGTTTATTTGGTCATGAAAAAAAGGTATGGCCCTCCACCAACCACTGCAGCCCCTGAGCCAAAACAATTATCCACCCCTTCATTACAATCATATTGCATTCAACAAAATGATAGTTTCTTTTATTTTTAATAATGGAGCTAATATGTAGAATATATTGCAAATAATATAATGTAATAACAATATTACTGAAGATTTCTTATTAAAAAATATAATTTTTACGTTAATTAAAAATTTTACATAAATTAATAGCAATTATTGTACTATAGAAATACAAATAAGTAGCATTATTTTTGTAATTTGTGATCATTTTTAAAGCTTAATAAAACTTTTTAATTAATTTTCAAAGTGTGTTTTTTTTTTTAAAAAAAGTGTCATAGCATCGGCCGGGACGCGAACCCACAACCCGGGCAACTGCCTGCAAGTGCAAGGCAGTCGCGCTAACCTCTCGACCACCAATGCAAACATAACTATTTCTGTTATTATTCATTTTTCTTTGTAATGGGATTTATTTAGTTTGTGAGCATACTAAATTGTTTTGTGTCTATTTTTTAAAACAAAAGAACTTAGAAGGAGATAGTATAAAAATTTCTAATGAAAGAAAGAAACAGCCCAGTAATAATTGAAAAGAAATGAAGACAAATATCTTCTGTCTAAATGTTTGAAATATATTTCTTTTTTAAAAGAGAAACTGTCTGATAGATTGTATGTACAATTCCACAAACACTTTTCTGAGAAAGAAAAAAAGCAAAATCACATAAAATTAAATATGTTACTACTATTACCTAGCAACATAAAGCTAACCTAGTGCAATATTGTTAACTATGATTGTTGAATTTTTACAAATAATAGCATAATTAAAGAGCTAATGAGAGATGAGTAAATTTATCTCCAGATATGAACTTCATCTTTTTTTAAATAAATTATACCAAAAAATAAATATGAAAATAAAAAGGCTAGTAGAATAAAACTTCTAACAGTCCATATGAAGTTTAATTTTTTTTACCTGTGTGGTTTGATGCAGAGGTAAAATGGTAGATTGTGGGCTCAAATTCGGGAATCATGATTCAATTTTGTCATCTCTAGTGCTTAAACTTTTTATGAATTCCTAGAAATAAACCATTTGTTAATTACCAAATTATAAATGTGATTAATTTCTTATCTTTGTGGAGTAAAGGATTTAATATTTAAGGCTTCTAAAAATTCAGTCTATCACATTTGACGCTTAATTAAACGTCATCATTAAGTTAGTATTTTGTTTTAAATTATAAATAATAACGTAGCTTAAAGCACGGCACATGCGCTTTACAGATGGAACACTATCTATGCAAATCTGATGTTTACATTATTATAAAATAACATTTTTTAATCAATTAGCATAAGTTTGAAGTATATAAGTTGTCTTTACAAAAATGAGTGATTAAAATACTTTTATATTTGAAGCAATAAAACTCAGGTAATTTAATTCTATTTAAAGATGTTAATTTATCTGTTAAAAGTTAATTTATTAAAGACTTTCATATTTTAACACAATCCAAAACAAAGCATAGTAAATCACTTCTTTGAATAGAATCTTAAATTTTCTCTACTTTCAAATTTAACCTTTGTTTTATGAAATTTTAATTAAACTTTCTCAGGTAATGCATATATTTTCCATATCAAATTTCAGCAGGAAAGCACCCAGTATGATATTTTTTCAGAATTTTTTTTGTTAAATTACTTTCTGAAAATCTAATTAATCATATCTAGAATAACGAAATTAATAGTAAAATACTTTTTTTAAAATTATACAATTATGAAAACTGCAGTAATAAACAAAGATCAAGTTTGTTATTTGAAGAAAGATAATGATTAGTAATTACCTTCTGACAAAAACTACCTGCAGAGATGTCCATCAATAGTAATTTTCAATTAATTTGTAAAATATTGTATTAATATAGAAACATATATCTTTAAAAAAAGAAATTAACTCAATTTTACTTAAATATAAAAACTGTTTTAACACAAAACTTTTTAACTTTTTTTTCTAACAAATATTTATTGGAAAAAAAATACTAATAACTAAGCCGCACTTTCTCTCTCTGTGAGTGTATATATATAAAGTTATATGCTGAAAACAAGTATTCAACTAAAGTTAATTCACAGAGACTTATATATATATATATATGTGTGTGTGTGTGTGTGTGTGTGTATAGTAAGAGGCATCAGTGTAACATCTTTTTTACTTGTTAAATAGCTTATATTGGTTAGATACTTGGTTTAAGCATATTGATTGTCCATTACATATGTATTTTTAAGAGTAAAAATATATACGATGGAGTATTCTAATGCAGATAGAAATATTTCATACTTTGTATATGTATATTTGATTGTGAAAATATTCATGTTTTAAAATGAATAATTATGAAATTATGGCATTAATACAGAATAACCGATTAGATAGGATAACAAAGTTCAAATGTCCACATCTTAGCTAACCTAAAAAAAACAGGAGTTTTTTCTTTATATATATTGTAAAATGTGATAGGCGATATATTTTCTATCTATTTTATTGCAAAGATTATAGGTTTCAATTTCAGGAATGTTGGAAATTAACACAGAGTAATAAAATAAGTTGTAAAGAACATTGTGTAAAATTTCTCACTGGTGATAATTTTTCATGACCATAACAAAATGAAAAAGAATGCTGCAAATATTTACAAAAATTCTCTATAGAAGTAGCCAGATTTTTTTTACAGATCTTAATTAGGATATTATAAGAACTTGAATATGAGCATTAAATATTGATTTATTGTTTTGTTTTTCTATTTTGAATCATAGATGAAGTTAAAATCTCACATTGTTTTTTTTTAATAATGAATTAGCAATGAGAGATAATTTATAAGTGTGCATTTAACTTTTGCTATATTTTAGAAATCACCAAAGCAGTTCACATTTACATATTAAATCAGGAAAAGATGAGAGAACCTTATTGAAACAGTTGACCACTCTGTGGACAGTGTATTTACATTAGTTGACCATCTTATGATATTTTGACAACAAGAAAATCTCCCTATTGATGACTTATATTTATATTACATTGTTTTCTCAGAACTTTTTGTTACAAATAGAAATTAAATAGTTTTAATGATATAGCCTTGTTTCAAAAATGATATTTTTTTAAAGATTAACTTAATGTAAACAGTCTATAAGTTTTACTAGAGCAGTGTCATGCTGTAATTATAAGGAGAAGGTAATCAACTATTAACACATGTATTATAGTAAAATATTTAATTAGTGATGTTAAGTATAAGCAAATTTTGATCCAAATCTCAAGATAAAAACTTTGAAAAAATAAGAAGGGTCATCTTTTTTGTACCCAGTGTGCACTATTCTGATAAATTGATTAAGGATATTTTGTTAAATAGATATTGTCTAAATGCACTAAAACACAGGCAAAAACTTTTTGAATGCACTCAACCAATTAATATCATAATATGTAAACATCACATGATCACCATCTCTTATACTAGCACATAATTGTTATCAAACAAGGCAAAACTCTCCACACAGTAGTGCCATCCTATGCCAACCAGAGTAATCAATGGATGCCAGAAGGCTTGTGCATAAAACCCCTATCTAGTACCTGCTCTAGATATGAGAACAGGCATTAGACAGGAATTTTATGCACGAGCCTTCTGGCATCCATTGATTACTCTGGTTGGCACAGGGTGGCACTACTGTATGGAGAGTTTTGCTTTGTATCATAATATGTACTTAGCTTCACCATTACCTGTGTTTTAGTTCATTTAGACATATTACTTGTTTAATTGGGATGTCTACATGTCTACTATTGTAGTGACAATAATTTTAAAAACATTTGTACAAAAATATGATTTTATATTTTTGAATTTTAATCTGTCATCTTTAAAGAAAGAAATCATATGCTTAATAATAAGAAAATAGCATGTAGAAAGAGTGTTCTTCTGAGTAATTTATTAAATATTATAGTGAATGTTCATAAAAGCAGGGCAAAGAATAAATATCTAAGCTCTGCATTTTATATTCATGAAAGAAATACTAACCATAAGATTATGTTTGAGCAGGATAAGATGACCTTTGAAAAAAATGAAATAAAGAGAAGAATTAAAGAATCTCCACTATTAATAAAATATTACACTGATGCTACTATGTTGTTTACAAGTTTTTCTTTTAATATTAAAAGTAATTTGAATGTGAGTTGAATTAGTTATTTGTTTTGTAGTGTGTTACTTTGTGTTTTATGTTACTTTGTGTTTTAGAAGTCTTTGGAATGAAATCATTACTAGTGAATTTATAATTCAATTTTGGATAATGATATAATTGTGAATTGGTATAGTTTGTTTAATACATATGCATATATATGAACATCATCAATAGAATAAATGATTACATCACTACATTATCTGTATATACTTGGAAACAGAAAATAAAATAAAGTTTGGTTACTTTATAAATAGACAGAGAACAGTAGATATTATTTGATTTGCATATAAAATTCAAATATTATATATTAAGACCTTGTCTATAGATATTATAAATTTAACACAATTATGTTTTTTTATTAAATTAATCTATTAAACATAATACATAATCATATAATGATATTTAAACAATAATAAATATCATTTATAGCAAATTGTAAATGTTCATGTTCATTATAACTCTAAAAGGCAAATAAATATATAGTAAAACAATAGACAAAACATTAAAACTGAGTTTTAAGATAGCTATATGAGCCATAAATATATTGTTGCTGGTCTTTTAATCTGAAATTTGACATTTTGCAATTAATTTCTGCCATGAATTTTATTTTATGAAAGTATTCAATATTTTCCTTGCTTATAATTTTTATAGCATTTTATTTTAACTATAGTCTTGTTATGAAGAAGGCTATAATTAAACTTTTTTTAAATATATTTCAGATAGTATTTATAACTTGAGTGAAGTTTTCTCTTTTATAAAAGTCATACTCAAGTTCATTTCAATGTATTTATTTTTTAAAAAAGAAACTATTATAATTTATTAATTTTATAAAGTTAATTGAATATCTCCTTATAATAATGTATTCAATAAAACTGCATACATGTAGTTAATTAACATAATGGATTGGTCTTGTGGTCTTATCATTATGTTTTGTTGTTTTTTTTTTTGCAATCCTTTAAAAGAAGCTGTAAATAAAACTTCGAGTTTTATGTGAGATTGATAGGGAAGCTATGTCTCACCCCCAATTAGCAACAATTTTAGTTATGATAGTTATGTTACAATGATGAATTGTCCTCTATTTTGCAGTGTCTATGTAAGAAAACAATATCAATAAATATTTAAATTAATCACATTCACAAACAGATAACTATCTAAACTAAAAGTTGTTAAAATTATCTTTCTATTACTGCCTAATAAAGCTCTTGCAATTTATGGGCATTATTGTTAAACCAAAATGTATATAGGCTACAATCAAAACATATACATAAACTAAAAGATATATATATATCTGCTGATAAACTTTGTATAGATAATATTTATGTGAATCGTTTTAAAAAAAGACATATTGTAAAAAAAAAAATTCTCTAACAATAAATCTATAAATATTTTTAGCTCTTTAAATATATATAAAACTTTTTTTTTTTTTAAAAAAAAAGGAAAGCAAATAAATTTTTATAAGTAACTATAATACCGTTCGTTAAAAAGTATTACTATCCAAAAAATATAATATCGGTATAAAAATATCAAATATTTTAAAAAAATACATTATATTTATAAATAAAAAGCAAAAAAGGTTTTTTATTTCAATTATTTTTTTATTTTGAATATTATTTATTTTAAGATATAATTAGATTTAAATCATGTATATATATATAAAATATTTTTTGAATTGAATTATTTGTTGTTTGTGTTTTGACTGCGCTCATACTACGTTGAACATATTTGTTCTCGTCTGATCAACAACACTAGTACTGGGAAAAGTGATCGTCTGGAAACCTTGAGTGTTGTAGGTGAGCTTGGGTTTTTTTTCTTTTGCCCTGTGTGGTCTAGCGCAATGACAGAATATCAAAATCTGGAATATGGGATCCTGGGTTCGATTTCAGAATTGGAGCAGCTGGTGTTCGAACTTTTTATGAACTCTCGAGCATAACGCAACTTGAATATTTATTTATTTATTTTAATGACAGATCATCAAGAATAGTAGATTTTTTTTTAATTAAAAGATATTTATTATCATTACATTAGTGACAGTGGTCATGATAGTAACATACAATATCACAAATGATTTCACCTTACCATCTTTGAGGCAGAAGGCCACCTTATCACCCCTCATCCCTGTCCATTAGTATCACTTGACTATTGAAACGGGATGTATACTCGTTTTCATCAGGCTGAGGATCACATGCTTGCTTATCATGAAAATTGAGCCGCCACTGCATTTCACTGCATGAGCAGTTCCATGAATTGAGTATTCATTCTCTACAACTGGCACTTGGCTGCTGTCGCATGAAGTTTCTGTAGGAAAAGGAATTTGAAAATAAATTTCATTATTTTTTGCAACTATTCGTTACAAATAATTTTTACGTGCTAATTCTCAATTGATTTTATGTTAAATAGGATTAAAAATGTTCAGTCGATAAAAGTTTAATTTTGTTTTTGATAGAAGTTAATGTTATTTCTTCTTTTTTATCAAGAACCTATATTGTAATAGAATTTGATGCTAAACATGGTGCAAAGCATTCATATTCAGAAAAAGTAAGAATGGAAATTAAATTTAATCCTGCTCTTATGTTAATAGAGACATATCAATAACTTTTAAAATATGTTGAGAATATAAAACAATTGTAAATTTAATCAAAACAATAATATTAATAAACCAAATCTGGATATTTTACAGATTTATATTGACATTAATGAACTTGGACAAGCTCCCTTAGTTCAGTTTTTCCTCCTCCCTATACCAGTCCTCTTTTTGGTGTAGTAAAAACTGTTTTAATAGCATGACTATTTAATCATTTGATTTAGAAATGATAATCAATGATTAATAGTCGCAATTAAATCTTTTATAATTTCCTATCATTTATTTATTTCATTAAAAAAATACACACATAAAGTAATTTCTCAATAAAAGTACATAATTTTCAACTTCAACTAATCAATTTCAGATATATTATTAATGAATCCTGAAGAAGTATTATTACTAAAGCTTTTCAGCATCTAAAGTGATGTTTACAATCACTAAAATTTTTTGACAGTCAATTACTAGTTTTTAAACTAGTACTTCCAGAGTGTCAATAAATATCTTAAATTTGATACAAATAGAAAAAGTATAGCAACTTTTACTTCACGTATTTTTGTTTATGTGGAATTCAAAATGGGACGTTGATGCTGCAAAATAAAAAGAACCTAAACTTCAATTAAAAGAGAATACATCATTTATACATTTTAATATCATTTTCTCGGACTAACTTTTTATTTAAAATTCCAACAAATATATTATATTTTTCCTTGAAATTGGAAGAAAGACAACATGGATGAACAATCTCATGTTTTAGCTTAAAAAGCCTCTTGCTAGTATAATTAAAGGCTGTGGGCATATGTTTCTTTCTATTACAAGTTGGTGACAGCCCCAACACATTAACATCTATATATACTAAACATTTTTATAACTGTAGTTAGCCTATTAAAAACATGATTCTCTGTGACAACATGTTGAAGAATACACTTGTCAGGGCTTTAGTTGACATTTCGAGAATGGATATGTATTTAAAATGAAGAAAATATGTATTTTTTTAATTTATAAAAATTCAGATTACCAAATATATAATGCAAAAAATCAAATTAATCATAGCACAATTTTTTTCCAGTTCTAATTGCAACTATTAGTGTCAGATGAATCTATAGCAAAAACAAAATAAATAAAATATTACTTATTTAAACATCCAAGTCTCATATATATTATCACTAAGAATAAAATTGATGTATATACTACTTGTAAATTAGGTAGACTAAGCAACTTGACTAGCTCAAAAGATAAATTTACTGACTAAAACAAATTAGTTAATAAATAATGTTAAACAGAAGGTGTTAAATTGAATATTCTTTTGAATCTTACCCCTTAAAATTTCATTTGATTGATATTTTTTAACCAGCTACAGGTAGAAATATTGTCTCAATATTTTATATTGTCAAAACAAAGCATTGCAGGTCACTGGCACTAATATTTTTCTGAAGATGTAAATGTTAATACAATGATGCCTCAAGTTCTCTTTCTCTCTCTCTCTCTTGTGCTTAATCAGCTGGTCTAAGACATTGACTATGCTATCTTCTTGAAAACTTTATTTTTCCCAATACTAAATATTTTTTCATGTATAGAATTTTTATACACCAGGAAATCTACATGTAAAACCTTTTTTTATTTTTTTTAGCATATATTGATGGAGTAAAACAGTCAAAAGGAATGCTTTTACTAGCATTAACACAGAACTGATGTCTAATATTCTTGTAGCACCCTATTTATACAGTTCTACTTTTATCCTGCTTTCTACAATGTATGAATTTATTGTTAAAATATTCTGGTGCAACTTTACCTACAAACATCTTTTTAAGACTTTTATCAAATCTAATAGTGTGAAGAATAGTATTAAAAATATCTGTAAACATTTTTCAATGTAACATGATATTTTGAAAAATAGCAGAATTGCTCAAATCAGATATTAAAAACATGAAGCTATAATACTGATGAATTATTACAAGCAAGAAAAATGAATAAGTAGATATTTAATAACATTAGACTAAAACAAATGACTGTGTATTGTTCTCTTTTGATCATATTTTTTTTTAGAAAACAAGTGCAAAAGATTATAGGTAGGGAAAAAAAAGAATTAGCAGTAAGATGGATAATAGATGACTTCAGCATAGTGAAGCCTATGTCTTAGAGCAGCCTGAAAAATTAAGCAGATGATTCTGGAAAAATCGAGTAATAATATAAAAATGTCTTAGTGAATAAGGTCATCTGCTTATATTTCATTAAGCTTTTATTAATCAATAATAAATACACATATAACAATGAAATTCCTGAAAAATGTTAAATAAAATAAACTAATAAGTAAATTTTTATACATATACAAGGGTCAAATATCTAATATAAAAATAATTTGTCCACAATGTTGTTATATACATATACTTAATTTAATAATCAATCTAAATAAGAATGACACAACAAGTAATTATAATTACAAATATTTAATTATCAAATCAGCTTTCATCCCTTTTATGAACTTGAGTCTCAACATGAGATAAAAGCCGGTTTGATAATTAAATAAGTGTAATTATAATTACTTGTTTGATTCAAACTTATTTAGATCGATTATTATTATATATACAAAAAGTGTATAAAGAGCAAAAGTTCATTAACATTAACAATAATGTAGTGCTTAGCAAAATTTTGACTGATTATCATCATAAACGTAGCATTTATTATAACAGGGGTGGGGTAATATGATGCTGTTTAAAGGATAAAAATTATAGTTTTATATTTATGATAATTTTCTACATTTAGTTTCTAAATAAAACTGATTAAGTTTCTTGTTTACACACCTGTTTGCATTTTGAATAACCAGCTTTATAATATATATCTAAATTAAGTTTATATATTTTTGAATACATTATATATATATATGTCCACAGATGGCGTTCTACCAAAAACACCGATCAAGCGTATGTTTTGTTTACATAAACGTCAGAGTAGTATTCACTATCTCTAACTATAATTCCACTTTCAGATCATGATTTCAAGCTATTTGCTATCATCAGTGAAAGACAGGAATAAAGAAACTAGATCTAAACACAAACTCTGAGCGTTTATGAAACAATTTCTATTCAGCTTGCAAGCGTGAATTTTTTAGACACGTAATGTCTTCAAACTCAGCATAGCAAACCAGATAGCTATATGGGTCTGATCTCAGTTCAGCATCACCACATAGTAGAAGCCTCTGCAATCTATATCATTGCAAGAAAGACCTCAAAGGTACATTTATGATAAACAAAAATGCAAGTTAAAAAACTTGCTAACACTTGTATTTATGTCCACAGATGGCGTTCTACCAAAAACACTGATCAAGCATATGTTTTGTTTACATAAACGTCAGAGTAGTATTCACTATCTCTAACTATAATTCCACTTTCAGATCATGATTTCAAGCTATTTGCTATCATCAGTGAAAGACAGGAATAAAGAAACTAGATCTAAACACAAACTCTGAGCGTTTATGAAACAATTTCTATTCAGCTTGCAAGTGTGAATTTTTTAGACACGTAATGTCTTCAAACTCAGCATAGCAAACCAGATAGCTATATGGGTCTGATCTCAGTTCAGCATCACCACATAGTAGAAGCCTCTGCAATCTATATCATTGCAAGAAAGACCTCAAAGGTACATTTATGATAAACAAAAATGCAAGTTAAAAAACTTGCTAACACTTGTATTTATGTCCACAGATGGCGTTCTACCAAAAACACCGATCAAGCGTATGTTTTGTTTACATAAACGTCAGAGTAGTATTCACTATCTCTAACTATAATTCCACTTTCAGATCATGATTTCAAGCTATTTGCTATCATCAGTGAAAGACAGGAATAAAGAAACTAGATCTAAACACAAACTCTGAGCGTTTATGAAACAATTTCTATTCAGCTTGCAAGCGTGAATTTTTTAGACACGTAATGTCTTCAAACTCAGCATAGCAAACCAGATAGCTATATGGGTCTGATTTCAGTTCAGCATCACCACATAGTAGAAGCCTCTGCAATCTATATCATTGCAAGAAAGACCTCAAAGGTACATTTATGATAAACAAAAATGCAAGTTAAAAAACTTGCTAACACTTGTATTTATGTCCACAGATGGCGTTCTACCAAAAACACCGATCAAGCGTATGTTTTGTTTACATAAACGTCAGAGTAGTATTCACTATCTCTAACTATAATTCCACTTTCAGATCATGATTTCAAGCTATTTGCTATCATCAGTGAAAGACAGGAATAAAGAAACTAGATCTAAACACAAACTCTGAGCGTTTATGAAACAATTTCTATTCAGCTTGCAAGCGTGAATTTTTTAGACACGTAATGTCTTCAAACTCAGCATAGCAAACCAGATAGCTATATGGGTCTGATCTCAGTTCAGCATCACCACATAGTAGAAGCCTCTGCAATCTATATCATTGCAAGAAAGACCTCAAAGGTACATTTATGATAAACAAAAATGCAAGTTAAAAAACTTGCTAACGCTTGTATTTAAGTCCACAGATGGCGTTCTACCAAAAACACCGATCAAGCATATGTTTTGTTTACATAAACATCAGAGTAGTATTCACGTACCTTTGAGGTCTTTCTTGCAATGATATAGATTGCAGAGGCTTCTACTATGTGGTGATGCTGAACTGAGATCAGACCCATATAGCTATCTGGTTTGCTATGCTGAGTTTGAAGACATTACGGGTCTAAAAAATTCACGCTTGCAAGCTGAATAGAAATTGTTTCATAAACGCTCAGAGTTTGTGTTTAGATCTATTTTCTTTATTCCTGTCTTTCACTGATGATAGCAAATAGCTTGAAATCATGATCTGAAAGTGGAATTATAGTTAGAGATAGTGAATACTACTCTGACGTTTATGTAAACAAAACATACGCTTGATCAGTGTTTTTGGTAGAACGCCATCTGTGGACATAAATACAAGCATTAGCAAGTTTTTTAACTTGCATTTTTGTTTATCATAAATGTACCTTTGAGGTCTTTCTTGCAATGATATAGATTGCAGAGGCTTCTACTATGTAGTGATGCTGAACTGAGATCAGACCCATATAGCTATCTGGTTCGCTATGCTGAGTTTGAAGACATTACGTGTCTAAAAAATTCACGCTTGCAAGCTGAATAGAAATTGTTTCATAAACGCTCAGAGTTTGTGTTTAGATCTAGTTTCTTTATTCCTGTCTTTCACTGATGATAGCAAATAGCTTGAAATCATGATCTGAAAGTGGAATTATAGTTAGAGATAGTGAATACTACTCTGACGTTTATGTAAACAAAACATACGCTTGATCGGTGTTTTTGGTAGAACGCCATCTGTGGACATAAATACAAGCGTTAGCAAGTTTTTTAACTTGCATTTTTGTTTATCATATATATATATACACACGTTTGACTAATAGCATTGCAATATAATGTAATAATAGATGATTCTAATAACATCTTTGAATTTAAGCTAGAAATATATAACTAGTTATATACTTCTATAACATGATTTGGTAGTTTTCAAAGTTGAAAAAATATTATTGTATCAATCTTAGTATAAATGATTTAAAATATTTTTGTTTATTAGACATTAAAATATTAACTGTTTTAATTTCACATTGCTTTTATATCTTACTCTAAAATTCAATACACTTGGCATTTTTGCAGTCATTCTGTAAGAGATACCTTTAACCTGCTGCCGTATTAATATATTATGCTTGTTTTTTAGGTAGCATTGCTGACATAATGTAACATTAGTGACACTATTAAGATCTGTTTTTTTTATATATATTTGAATTTCAGCTAGCTATATGCAACTGGTTATATTTCTTATATAGCATGTTTTGGAGCTTACAACGTATAAAAAGAAATATTGAATTAACCTTGCTTTGTATACGAAATTTAAATATTTTTGTTTATTAGCTACTATTATCTTAGTTGAATTAGTTCTGTGTTTTTTGTTTACATTAATCTGAATTCAATATATTTAAAATGTTTTTATCTTATAGATAAGATGTTATATTTTACCTGTACTCTTTTATTCACACTTTATGCTTGATTTACAGGTAGTGCTGCTGAAATAATACAACAAAGGTGATGCAGATAAGATTTTGTTTATATATATACTATGCATCCAATTTTGTGGTCAATTTGCGATAAGATCACTGATTTTAAAGAAAAGGAATTCAAATGTCGAAGCAAAAAAAATAATAATAATTTCAACAAATTGTTAAAAAAGAAACCGGAAACGCTAACATAGTCTTTGTCTGAAAAATAAAAGTACAAGCTGTCAAAAATTTATTAGGTAGGAAATTATCTGATAGTGAACTGAAAGTTCTTAATAAACGTTTTAATTTTGCTATTTCACCGTCAAAATTACCGTTTGAGGATATTATTTGTAAAGTGGAAAGTAAAATCAAAAATGCCTTGCGCAAAGGCAAAAATAATGAAAGGAAAAATATATAATATTCTAAATAAAGCAAAACCCGTAAAAGTATTTTACCTGTTATTAAAAGAAAAGCTTTGTTTAAATTTAAAAATGAACAATCGTTTATCATCCTTCTAACTGATAAAAGTAATCTACAGTAATTGTGAATATTAGTGATTATTACATAAAAAATACATTATTTAATGATAACATTTGTATAAAAAATTTACAAAGATCATGTCATATCTTGAAAAAAAAAACGAAAACATTAATTTATGGTACTGATTTCGATTTAAAAACTAAGATATTTTTTACATCTAAAGAAAAATCTTTTTATCCAACTTCATAGAGTTTGGCAAAACATATCCTCATCTCATTGAGACAGATTGTAAGTGCATTTGGTTCACCAACACAGACACTAGTTCATTTTCTATCTTATTTTCTACAGCCACATTTAACAGAAATGTCATCGTATGTTAAAGATGCAAATCATTTTTTTAAGCATATCTGAGATATTAAATTAACTAAAAATGATATTTTGGTAAGTTTTGATATTGATTTGGTTTTTACTATTATACCTGTAAAGGAAGCTATTAAAGTTTTGAAAAATATCCAGTTGCTGATTTTGTTGTGAGTTTGATAGAACACTGTTTATTAAATATACTTTTTGTTTTTGATGGTTAGATGTATAAACAAACATCATGTTTAGTTATGGGTTCACCAATTTCTTTAAAATTTAGCTTTTAGTTTTATGGAAAACTTGGGGGGTGGGGGAATCTGTAAGGGTGAGGTATATTGATGGGATTTTTGTTCTTTGGCCTCATGGTAAGCATTCTCTTGGTTAATTTTTTAATTTTCTTAAATTCTTTTCATAACAATATCAAGTTTACTATGGAAGTAGAAAATAATAACCAACTTACATTTTTTAGATATTTTAATTGAGAGAAAGAAGAATAATTCTTTGTCCCATAGTATATAAAAAACATGTCCTGAGATATATTTATATTTTTATTCTCATCTTTCAGCACAATTATTTTCAGTGGAAAATACATTGCTAGGTAGAACTAAGAGACTTTCAGTTGACAGCCATTTTCATCAAGATATCTCTGCTACTAAAAAAAATGCTTCTTCATAATGGTTTTGATTACAGGATTGTTAATAGGGCTTTTTAGATAATAAGAAAAAAAGATTTTTGATACTTCAAAAATTAAGACTGTTCTGCCATATATAAAGGGAGTTACTGATAAAATTGTTAATGTTTTAAAGAAAATTAATATCCATACAATTTATACTACATCTAAAAAAAATTAATAAAATATTTTTACACCCTAAAGATAAAATTTCTTTGGAGTTTCATGGTGTATTTGAGATTCCATGTAGAGTTGGTTTATGTTCATATATTAGACAGACAAATCCTAGAACAAACATAAAAATGAATAATACATTTTGTCAGCTAGATAAAAATCTAATATCATCAGGCATTTATTCACACATTAAATTAACTAATCATGATATCAGTTTTAATAAAACACATATTCTGGCAAAAATTGATCAATAGACCAGAGACTACTAAGGGAAGTTATAAAGATTTTAAAAGACCTAAAAGCATAAATGAAAAGTGTGAATTAACGAAAACAATATTTGAAAAAAGCTATTGCAGTATAAAGTATTTTTTAAAATATCTCAACCAATATAATTTGAGAATGAGAAGAAAATAACAAAGGAAAAAAAATAATGATTTTAAATCTCACCACACACATTCTTATGGTTTGAGAAAGAAGAAGCTCTGGGGAAAGTACTTGTTATTGTACTGAAATGTCAGTTATTTAGCTATTACATTTTTATTACATGGAAGCTCCCAGAAATAATACTGCAAATTCATTATTTTTCCATGAGAATATTAGAATTAACATGTGTGCACACACACACACCAACATATAAGAAATCAAGACTTTCAGCAGTTTATCCATTCCTCTTATGCAACTGATACACATGACCATATATATAAAAGTTAAATATATATGTGGTCCTAAGTATCAGTTGCATAAAATGGAATGGATAGCTGTAGGGAGTCTTAAAGTCTGAGTTCAAATCCCTTCTAATTACATTAATTTCAATATAGACAATATACTTGTATTTAAATATTATATATATATATTGTAGACTAATGTTTCTTATCTAGATGAACATTTCAAAAATACTTATTTGAATATTTAAGCATTTTTGGTGCTGAACACTATTTTCAAATACAAACAATAGAAAAAAAAATTTAAAGCATTAAATGCACTACACATGTTATTTTCTTTGAAACATTTAATGTTCTACCAAACATTGCTCAATTTTTTTTTACTTTTTGAAGAAGGTGTACTACATAAAAATGCATTTTATCTGCATGAAAGTTATGCAAGTGAGCAATTATCTATTACTACAGTCTTCAAATATCATGGAGTCTTGCTGACAACAATACTTTTCTTCACTTTCCAAGTCACTGAGTTAATCTGTATTTAAGTCTTTAGACTTCATTGATAATGATTCTCTAGACAAGTATATCTCAGAAAAACATGATTAAGAAAATATATATTTTTTAATTAATAAAAGTAGTAATAATTCCTTTCAAAATACAATAGTGTTTTTCATTTTATATTCACAAGACAAAATAATATATTTATTTGATTAAATTTATTTCTTAATAACCTTTTTTATACAAAATAAATAATAGTAAATAACTTTATTAACATTAATGAAATGTGTATTTATTTCACTTTTACAATTTACAATCTGCTTTAATGACACAGATAATTTTTAATGTACTCATCAAAAATAAAATTGTTATTTTCTGATATAATTTCAACTTTTTAATCATTTTAGCTTTTCTAAATAACTTTATAGTTTTCTATGTATGTGACATTTCTTATATATATATATATATATATATATATATATAAATATAAGAAATGTGTATATATATATTAGTGTATATATATATATATATATATAACACTAATCTACCAATGCATGCAAACACACTGGGGGCTGATCACTTAAGTGAATGCATAGAAGGTATTTTTGTCCCAACCTCAGACCTCCCAATAATTGGTGTATTCATTCTACTTTTGATCATGTGTTCAACATTTAGAATGCTTGTCATTTATATCCTGGAGAAGGTAATTTACTCCATTTATTTACATATATATTGAGCTATGTTTAGTTTATAGTTTACACATATATATGGTAACAAAATAAAAATGAGGATAGACTCATCTTTTAATGTTCCACAGATTTGGGAGACATTTGTAACAGAATAAATATGACAATGGGAAATATAATTTTAATATAATCTGAATGAAAATATATCATCAATTGTTGATTTCCATTTATAACAGAATAAATATATGGGTTCTACTGTATCCTTAATCATATCCTAATTAATGGTCACCATTTGTAACAGAATAAAAATATAAACTAAAGAATAACAATCAATTTTTGTGGTAACCTCTTAAATTCACATAGCATTTAGAACAAATACAAAATAATAAAATCATTATTTCAAGATATCCTAAAATACAAGTGTTATTTGCAATAGATTAAATGTAAAGCAATAAAACCAACCATCATTATCTTATAAACAGCACTCTATGCCTATTATATAAAACACTTATAACTTAATGAAAATAATGAAAAAGAATTAGCCAGATAAATTTTAATATTCCTTATGAAACAAAACACTATTTACAATAACACAAACTTGTACTAAAAGTTAAACATTATTTATATTTGTACTTAAATGAAATTATCCATTGGTGGATGAGATAATAATTTAATCTGCCCTATGAATCTAAAATGATATCTAAGTAAATGTATAACTCAATAATTGATTTCCAATTACAACTAAATAAAATAAAAGTATTGCTAAGTCAGCTATGCTATTCCACAAATATCACTATATCCTTATTATGTTAATTATAATAAGATTAAATACTTAATAATAATACAAAATCAATTAATCTAACATATTTTCCACTTTCACAAACTTAAAACATTATAAAATAAAATCTTCCTATTAGATAATATTAAATTTTGTAATATCCAGTCCAATCAATATATAAAATAAATGGAATGTTTACTCAAAAACATTGACATATCATATTCAACTACTCTTCAGTTTAATAAAACTATGTTGTTAAAACTTTAGACTATAATTATCAAAACATATGAAAGATTATTGATGTTTATTATAATCAAATGTTAATATCAATGATTTCTAAAAATAATTAAAGCAAATAAATATAATTTATAACAATAAAATATATTATTCCAAGCTGTATAACTGAATAAGATTATGATTTCTGTGTCTGTATACAATCTTAATATAATATCAATTTTAATCAATAATGATTTAAAATAAAAATATGTGAATTTCTAATTGTAATTACCTTTACTAATCTTCAACAATAATCATATTTGTACCTTTATCAATCATCAAATCAATTTATATATAATTTCTACCTTAACATATCTATTACTTGTTACTAATAAAATAATTACAATAAACTTTTAATTACTTATTAAATATTTTAAAATGTCAACCCACTTAATTTATTACTGTATAAAACATGTACCTGGTCAGATAATAAACATTAAATTCATTACAAATAAAATGATATGTAATTATAATTTCTTACCAATTCTGTGGTTGGACTTATAAACTTTTTAACAGCTTCTAATGAATTATGTGGTACAATCAATTCATGAATGGTATCCTATCCCTGTACCATTACCCAATAAATTTGCATTGTAGAATTGAATGACAACCAAATAAGTTTACTTGTTTTAAATTAATTCAAAATTTATTAACAGATGGATAAAAATTACATATTATATATATATATATATATATATATATGTATATATATATATATATATATATATATATGGCAAACACCATAAATACATAAGATCTGATTATGCCTTGTACAATAAGTACTCAATTGACAGTAATTCCTTTAAATTAATAAGGTAATTGTACATTGAGCTTCACCTTTCAAATGCAAAGATTAAAATTTATATTTATGTACAACAAACATGTAATACATATGCACTTTTCAAAACAATATGAAAGTCAAGGGCATGCTTAATGTTTATATAAAAAATTGCTTAATTGAAAATATATATATATAATATATATTAAAGATGAATCTACTCATTGATTCATATTATTTCAAGAAAATAAAATAAAAATAAATAATTGAAATTAATTTATATTTAATGAATAAGGAGATAAGCATTTTAAAATTAAAATAATAATTACTAAGTTACAAAATATAATTTTGAATTTATAAAAACATAATTTTTAAATTTTAAGCATGTAAAATACAATTAGACTTTTTTTATTTCCTATACAATTATATATATATATATATATATATAGTAAAAGACCAACAAATCCACCTTTATTTTAATAAAGTGTTATTTTTGGTTTAAATCAAAAATATCTCTGATTTTATTTTATATATTTAGTGCGATTATTGTTTATGGGGTTATTAGTTAAAGTTATTGTTGTTTGGATTTATTATTTTGTTTATTTATTAATGGTACATGGCTTTAATTGTTACTATTATTATTTTTAATGGTGGATTTTAAATGGGAATAATGACATGTTCTAATTAATATATGTGTATATCAATATTATAAATAAAAAAAACATATAAATTGTTAGTTATAAAAAAGATTATTTTATTTTACATGATGATTAAAAAATGCAATGTTGTTATTTATTATCTATCTATTTATTTATTTATTTATTAAAGCTATCAAATAAATTTTTGATGTAATATTTTTTATGAGATTAATATTTTTTTATTTCAAATATTATTTGTTAAAAACATATGTTAACAATTGTTGTCAAGACTGCATGTTCTGTGGGATGTGAAAAAAAGGACAACAACAACAGAGAAAAAATAGACATTATTAAATTATTATTAAAGAAACTAAAGAAGAAAAATTAGTTATACTTTGTTTCTTCAGAACCACATTCTTCTGAATAATTGGATAATCTATTGTATATAAATCTATCAAAAATGTTGGGGTGAATAATATATTATCAGAGTTTAAGGGTAGACTGCAATCTTCTTTTCTTTATCCTAGCAAGTAAAAAAAACAATAACTCAGCATATGAATTTCCAGCATGTCTTAAGCTGTAATTTAAGATATCTATCTGAAAATCTGCAACAGTGAATTTAATAATAATTTGGAAACAACTGGAATTAATCAATATATTGGAATCAACATTTCAATTTTTTTTTTCTAAAGGATAATTTTTTTAAAAAAATAGTATATATATATATATATATATATATATATATATGCATTCGGGAACTGACAATTTTCATTAACATGATATTTTCTTCAAAATTTAACCTGAGATAAAATGCATTCAAGTATTAAGAAAAAAAAGTGGAATAACAAAACAAGTTGGACTTTTTTTTTAAGTGTCATAGCATCGTCCGGGACGCGAACCCGCAACCCAGGCAACTACCTGCAAGTGCAAGGCCGTTGCGCTGACCTCTTGACCACCAATGCAAGACAAAGTTGACTTTTAATGGTAATAAATAATTTTATTAATTTAAATGATATGTTTATATAGATATTTTTGAGATCAATATATATATAATTAAAAAAATAAAACGTTTTTATAAGTATATACAATTCAGCTCTATTTAAGCATCTTGTTTAAAAAAACAAAAACATTTTATAAATGTCAAAATCAACACTAAGTATTTAAAATTTAAAAATACAGTGTATAAGTTTCAATTGCATATGAGTTATTATAAACTTTTATAATAATTTTGATTTGTCTTTACACATATTACTATTAAAATTTTATTATTTATATAACATAATTTTTTTTATATTTTTTTTAATTATTTGATAATTGGTTGAGCTTTTGGGAATCATGGATCGAATTGATTTATTAACAGTTATTTAAAGTCACAAATAAGTATTCTTACCTGTCAGTTAGAAATCATCATTATTTTTTTTTGAATGTGTGTATGTATATAAAACTAATAAATAAAAGATTATGTGAAATAAGTCACATATTTATATTAAGTGATAAGGTAGTATTAACTAGCTAAGTAACCAAAGAAATATTAGATTTATAGGCTTGAATGAGCCTCTTTAGAGATAATAAATTTAAGTATTCAGTGCTTGTAGTACTAAGTATGGTTCAAAAGTGGATATTATATGTAAACCTTTTTATAATGTAGTGGAGTGAAATTTTGATGATTTCTTTTGATTTACTGATATTTAATCGATTAAACTAGATTTGAGAGCATATCTATTATCTACTTTATTAATTTTACAATATTTTACCAGTCAATTATTTATTTATTTATTTATTTTCATTTTAACTTCATATATTAACTCTTATGCAAAACATAAACACCCATACATACATTTATTGTATATAATATACCTTTATTTATTTGATTTAATTTTTTTGAAAGTTGAATATTTGGAAAATATAAATAGTGTTTTGTGTTCATACTAATGTATACTTATTGAGCACAAATATGTTTTTGTCTATTATATATATATATATATATATATATATATATATAATAGACAAAAACATATATATAGATATATGTTTATATTTGTAATATTACAATATATATATATATATATATATTGTGCCAATGCCAAATTGGCACATGTATATAAAATAATTTTGGATAAAAATTATTATCAAAATCTTTCGGAAAAAAGAATTTGAAAGTTACAATTAATTACTTTAAAGAGGGGAGAGGGAGTTTTCCTATAAAAAAAAAAAAAACAAACTAAGAGTTTCGTAAAAAGTTAAAATTATTAAGATATAAAAAAAAAAAAAAAAGAAAAAAATCTCTTTTCATTCCAGTTTATTGTAATAGATTATATTAGTGCGTGCGAATGTAAACAAAAGTATGCATGTAAGAATAATATAAAAAAAAAAGAAAAATGAATAAAGAAATGAAATGTATTTCAAAAGAAACACAGTGGTGGACTGCTAATTAAAGATATGAAAACAACACATTTTAAAATAGCTACGACTAATAAAATATTCAATCGAAAAACACGTTGTCATAATAATTAATCTAAAGGAATTTCGACAACACGTATTGCCGGAGGATATTAAAACAAAAGCACGTCGCAGGTATAAATAGACTTTTTTTTGTTTTATCAGTCATTCAGTTGGAGTTTGAAATTCAGTCTAGTTTCACTGTGTCAGTTTACAGAAATGCAGTGCTGAAAAGCTTTTGGAAATATACGCTTGCGCTCCAGCCCTTTTAGTCCAATAAGATCATCAAAACCTGCCTGAGAAATAATGTCTGGATAACAACACAGAAACCCTCCGTCAAAACGTGCAGCTGTCTCCAAAAAGAAACCAACGGATTACCATAAATTCTCTTCCATAAACAAAATCTAACCGGTTAGATACAATCCATTAGAAGCAGCAGAAGTAGCCACCGACAAGAAAAAAAAATCCTAGGTATCTGTTTTATTATTATTATTTACCAGTAGTAGTCACCACTGTGATCCGTAAATATTGAAGATTAACATTATATGAACTCTATCATACATAAAAGGAACTATTGATGTGTGTGCGAGAGTCTCAAATGTCATTAATGCTTTATTATTATTTTTGCGAATGAGAGTTAATTTAAATGTCTAAGATTATGTTGTTTTGTTCATGAAATATCCTATCATATGTAAATTTAAAATGTGCGTGTGTGAAATTTGGATTTATAAAATGTTTAGAATGCGTTGATGTTGGTTAGTAAATTATATTTAAACTTAATTGATGTTGATTGAAATAAATTATTTTTAAATTTAAACTTGATCTGTCGGTCAATTCTTTTTATCAATATCTTATTAGCAATAAATATCGTTGATTAAAATTAGACTGGGCTGGTTAAGGGAATTGTTTCGAGCGCTGGATTATGAGCCTACTACCCGAATATGTTAGTCTTCAGACTAGCTGGCGCCCCGGGGTTTACCCCGAAACAAATAAAGTATTTGGATGGTAGGGGTTTGAATCTAGCAGCCGAGATGGGCCATTGTTGATAGTTAAAGCTATTAATAAGATCTCCCATTTTGCTCGAACGTGCCGGTTCGTTCACCTAACCTTTATAATATTATAAATGTATTGTGAAGGAGTTTGAAACCGGCCAAAACTTATATATACGTATAAGTAGGTGGTTTCAGCGGATCGACCCGGTACATAAATGGCTTTACCCAACGTTTGGGGCTGAACCTAAGAAATAACAGTATATAAATGCTTTGTTTCTTGTTTAAAAATAAAAACCTTAAAGAAATCTAAATTACGTAGGTAAAAATGTATTAAATTAAAAATAAAAAAAAGAATTGACCGAATTTTTTTCTTACTTCTTTAAATGAAAAGAGATTTTGTGCTATTTACGTTCTGTTTAAATAAATGACAGTTGGGTGTTTGGGCGGAGTTAAAGCATTAAGATCGGGTAGGATAAACGGACAAAGGAGAGCGGAGTCAGCGTGTATTTCCAGTTTAGAAAGAAATAAATAAAATAGAAATTAGTAAACTTATTAAAATAAAATGGTATCAAAAATAATGATAAAAAAGTGTTTAAAATTATAAATGATAAGAAATAAAGCCAAAATGGAGGCTCAAGGTAAAAATATAGAAAATATTCCCAACAAGGGAAAAAAAGAAATCATAGCTTTATTAACGTGCATGTTCGAAAAACAAAAAGAAACAGCAGAAGAATATAAAAAAATAGCCGAAGAGCTTAAAAACCAAAATAATGAAATGAAGAGTAAATTGGAAGGGCAAGCTGAAATGCTTGAAAAGTTAAAGGACCTGATCGAAATGGGCCAGAATAAAATAAAAGAAGAAATTAGGGAAGAAATAGAAGAAATTAAAACACAAGTAGAGAATAAAATAGAGACTGCTTACCAAGCAATAGAAAAAAATAAGATAGAAGATAGAAAAATAATTGTAGAAATAAAAGTTGAAGTTATAAATTTAACTGTAAAAGTAAATCAAATAAATCGTAGTCAAAATATCCCACAAACTGAAATAAAAAAGCCAGACCAGCTGAGTGCGAACATGCACATTACAAATAACTCCATGAGTCATCGTCGGAAATACATTTATAAAAAAAATCAGATGATTTACAAAAGCCCATATAGTATAGTCCATCAAACTGACTTCAATGCCTTTGTGATAGCCAAAGGTAATATAGAAAAAGGAACGTTTAACACTAGATCACTAAAGTTATTTGGAGGGCTGAATAATAGAGAACTGCCAGACAAAAATTAAAAATATGTAATCTGACGGATTTGCCGGCTTGACCAATTATTATCGACCATGGACTCGGAAAAATGGACAATGTTTGCTAAAATTTAAAAAAATAAATGAGTATCAAGTTAGTTCGAATAATTAAGAAAGATTAAAGTCAATAATAGTAAATATATAATAATCTTAGAGTTTTTAAAATGTCAAAACCCTCGATTATGTCTTATCGATTATATTGATATCCCAGCTCATAAGTCTAGAACCTAGCGGAGTGTGACTTTCACAAAATAAATGTGTAAAATCAAAATAGACAAACGAAATGAAAATGTTTTTTTTTTTTTAAATGAAATAAATAAGTGTATAATGAACGTATTAATGGAAATAAAACATTATTAAATAAAGTTAAAAAAAAAAAAAAAAAAAAGGAAAAAAAAAAAGAAAAGGGTATTAAATTAGGATTGAGGTGTGTGCGAGTATTTGGGCAAGGAGATAAATTCCAGGCCTGACTTTTGTTGGATTAAGCCTTGTCTTGCGGTGACTTTGTTCTACAGATGGGTAGTGCGAAAAATAATTAATATTGATGATGATGCGCCAGTAGAAAAGTCCTGGCATATAAAAATTAATAAATCTGGAGGAAAGACCCAGTAACCAAATAAAATAAATGTTTTAGTAAGTCGAATGTGCAGTAGAGATAGTCCTGCCATTCGCAATCTTAAAGTCCCTTTTCATGATCCGTTGTGCACAACAGTTGCCCATGCTGTAGTCACGACTTCCGCAAGAAATTAAAGGTTGGTTTAAATCAGCACAAAGTTGATCTGTGTGTTGAATTGCCTTATATTTTGCTGCCTACTTCTCTTAATATTACATGCACTCTAGAAAAATAAGAATTTGAAATGGTCAATACTTAGGAAAAGTGATCAACGCACATGTTAATCAAGAAAAATGTTAGTAAATAAATAAGTATGCATGGGTATATACGCGCACATACACTGTAATATTCGGTAAATACGATACCTTATGATGAGTATCTTAAATGTATTTATCCAGATATCCTTTTAGGTTATTTTCTTGGTACTGCTGCACCTTATGGTGAGTGCAAAAAGGGATGTATTTATTATAGATTCCCTGTAAGCAAGTCCAGTAATAACTCGATATCTAGAGTATTAGTAGGTGTAGAATTATGCTGCACATATACTCATGTGTTAAATAAAGATGTTCGTAACGATTTACAAATAATATTATAAGATTAGTAATAAAAGTATAAAGTCAGTCTAATGTGTATTACGAGTAGGTAAGTATGCATGGGTATATACGCGCACATACACTGTAATATTCGGTAAATACGATACCTTATGATGAGTATCTTAAATGTATTTATCCAGATATCCTTTTAGGTTATTTTCTTGGTACTGCTGCACCTTATGGTGAGTGCAAAAAGGGATGTATTTATTATAGTTTCCCTGTAAGCAAGTCCAGTAATAACTCGATATCTAGAATATTAGTAGGTGTAGAATTATGCTGCACATATACACATGTGTAGGAATTATCTAGAATAAAAAAAAATTAAATTAATAAATCTTTATAGTCAACAATTAAAATTGCAAGAGATAAAATGGTCAAAAATGACGCATTTTACTCTAAAACGAAGGGGGGTGTAATGTGCCAATGCCAAATTGGCACATGTATATAAAATAATTTTGGATAAAAATTATTATCAAAATCTTTCGGAAAAAAGAATTTGAAAGTTACAATTAATTACTTTAAAGAGGGGAGAGGGAGTTTTCTTATAAAAAAAAAAAAAAAACAAACTAAGAGTTTCGTAAAAAGTTAAAATTATTAAGATATAAAAAAAAAAAAAAATCTCTTTTCATTCCAGTTTATTGTAATAGATTATATTAGTGCGTGCGAATGTAAACAAAAGTATGCATGTAAGAATAATATAAAAAAAAAGAAAAATGAATAAAGAAATGAAATGTATTTCAAAAGAAACACAGTGGTGGATTGCTAATTAAAGATATGAAAACAACACATTTTAAAATAGCTAAGACTAATAAAATATTCAATCGAAAAACACGTTGTCATAATAATTAATCTAAAGGAATTTCGACAACACGTATTGCCGGAGGATATTAAAACAAAAACACGTCGCAGGTATAAATAGACTTTTTTTTGTTTTATCAGTCATTCAGTTGGAGTTTGAAATTCAGTCTAGTTTCACTGTGTCAGTTTACAGAAATGCAGTGCTGAAAAGCTTTTGGAAATATACGCTTGCGCTCCAGCCCTTTTAGTCCAATAAGATCATCAAAACCTGCCTGAGAAATAATGTCTGGATAACAACACAGAAACCCTCCGTCAAAACGTGCAGCTGTCTCCAAAAAGAAACCAACGGATTACCATAAATTCTCTTCCATAAACAAAATCTAACCGGTTAGATACAATCCATTAGAAGCAGCAGAAGTAGCCACCGACAAGAAAAAAAAATCCTAGGTATCTGTTTTATTATTATTATTTACCAGTAGTAGTCACCACTGTGATCCATAAATATTGAAGATTAACATTATATGAACTCTATCATACATAAAAGGAACTATTGATGTGTGTGCGAGAGTCTCAAATGTCATTAATGCTTTATTATTATTTTTGCGAATGAGAGTTAATTTAAATGTCTAAGATTATGTTGTTTTGTTCATGAAATATCCTATCATATGTAAATTTAAAATGTGCGTGTGTGAAATTTGGATTTATAAAATGTTTAGAATGCGTTGATGTTGGTTAGTAAATTATATTTAAACTTAATTGATGTTGATTGAAATAAATTATTTTTAAATTTAAACTTGATCTGTCGGTCAATTCTTTTTATCAATATCTTATTAGCAATAAATATCATTGATTAAAATTAGACTGGGCTGGTTAAGGGAATTGTTTCGAGCGCTGGATTATGAGCCTACTACCCGAATATGTTAGTCTTCAGACTAGCTGGCGCCCCGGGGTAAACCCCCGAAACAAATAAAGTATTTGGATGGTAGGGGTTTGAATCTAGCAGCCGAGATGGGCCATTGTTGATAGTTAAAGCTATTAATAAGATCTCCCATTTTGCTCGAACGTGCCGGTTCGTTCACCTAACCTTTATAATATTATAAATGTATTGTGAAGGAGTTTGAAACCGGCCAAAACTTATATATATATATAAGTAGGTGGTTTCAGCGGTTCGACCCGGTACAATATATATATATATATATATATATATATATATATATTGCAAGTGTATAATTTTTTTTTTGTATTTGGGTTTGTATTTAAAAAAAAAATTTAAAATACAGATACTATTTAAAAATCAAACCATAATCTAGATATAAAGTATATACTATTTGTTTTATAAGCAATGACTTTGTAGTTTAATTGGAAGGGTACTAATATTTTATTGTTATTTTTCTTTTAGTGCCAGAGTCATTATGAAGTTTATTAAATTATTCATAATTTAATGAATAATTTTGTATTTTAGTTGTTATTTAATTTTAAAGTCACTTATACAAGTAAGAGTTAGTTGATATATTTAGATATACATAAGTTTACTTATTTAATGTGTATATTAGATTCAATAAAATTCCCTTTGTTTCTAATATATATTTTGTTAGTTAGTCATATTAACCCTGAGAATAAATTTTAATGATAGGTCTTATTATTGCTCTATATAATTTTTTTATTTCATATATAGCTAGTTGGAAGGGAATATAAACAATTTATATTAATATGATTGGCGCTAATTCATCTTTCTTCATATGTGTATTTTCTTTCTTCATTTAGATTGGATAATATATATATATTGTAACCAGTTGGATTACATAGATACACTAATATAGTGTGTGTGCATGAATATATATATATATATAAAGTTGAAAGAAAAACTAGAAAAAAACACAGACAAAAATTATAGTAGATATTTTCTACATTCATTGAAATAAATAAAAAAATAATAATAATATTTCTGAATTAAAATATTGTTTTATAAATTAATATTTTAAAAAGGTCTGAATAAATATAAATATTGCATAATTATTATTATTATTACTCTGATTTTGAAATTTAAAAACACCCTATTTTTGAATTTTAATTAATTAAACAAAATTTTTATCTATTAGAAATACCCTAAGTAAAAACATGTACATGAAGGGATTAGTGAGATAAAAATAGAAACTCTGTTTTTAATGAAAGTGTTGTTAACACCTCAGATGATTTTATAAAAAGGGCTGATGACAAATTATCTCAAGTCTGGATAGTGATTTTGAAAAGAACAGGTCTGCTTGTAGTTTGTAAGAGTTGACCAGAGGAGTCTGGTTGTAGTATTTTAAGCAGTGGCCAACTGGGCCCACTGCAAAGTCTGGATAAAGATTTTTAAGAAAGCAGTCTGCAAAGTTGGTTATAATATTTTGTTGCAACTTGAAGAAGTTTGCAGCAGTCGGTTTTAGCTGACTGTAGAGTTGGAAGTCTACCTACCATGAACAGATATAGCTGAATGCAGGACATTAGATCCAGCGCTGCTACTATTTTCTTCACAGGGGTTTTGATTTACTTGAAACTGGGTCACTTCTGAATCAATAGCCTGAAAAAAAATGAATGAGGACAAAATAGCTAACAGAGTTCTACAGAACTCCTATGAAGATCTAAGGGATTACAGTCCAGTAGCTGCCCTATAGTTTACTGCAGTTTTGATTCATGAAGCCAGGGTCACTTCAAATGGATCAAACTAGCTGCTTAAATATGTTCTAGAAGAGCTTGATAATTGCTTGGGCTACAAAAGAATCTCATGGTATGCCAACAAATTACCTGAATTATACTTTTTCCTGATAATGACGTTCACTAAAACCAAACTCACCAAGAAAAATCTTCCAGCTTGCTGAAGGATTAATTACACGTATGCTGCGTCAGATAAAGGTAAAGAAACACAAATATACGTATATACAGGTGGTGGTTTCCTTAGTAAAATGACAATTTTATAACTGATAGAAATATATAAAACGATATTAGTTTAAAATCGTTTATTAAAGAAGAAAAAACTGTTTAAAGTTATATTTATGATAATAAAAAAAAGTACAAACAAAGTTATAATTAATAATCAAGAAAAAGATTTCCAAAAATCTTTTAGACTAGGAAAAGCAAGACATTTTAAATCAATTAACTGTCAAAAATTTGATCGGATTTATTTTAAGGAAAAAAAAAGCTTTATTCAACAAAAAGAATAATTGTGAAAATAACTTTTATCATTATAACAAATATGTAAATTTTATGTATATTTTTATGAAATTATTAATTATAAAAGTATTGTTATTTATTGTGTGACGAAATTAAATTTGTTAATAATCTGTGCAATTCTATATACGTGTTTCAGTAAACCTAGTATGTAACATGTATTTCATTTAACTGAAACTTCAATCATTTATTGTATTGTATATAATTTAAGATTTTGATAATTATTTTGTAACAAGACAAATAGGTTATTTCACGCACACACTTGTATATGTGCGTATGTTGTCAATTATAACACATATGTAAATTACCAATGTAATAATTATTTTATGTTTAATTGAAATGTCTTCCTCATATGTTACAAAACGCCCGTCTGTGTACGGATATATATATATATGCATTTATAGAATCTAATTGAGAAATATTGTAAAACCATGTAATAACTTTAGTTGTGTATGTAATTTTGTATACTTTTCAAAATCAGAGCCTTATCCTATGAGATCTTAAATACCATTTTTTTCAATTATCTTTAATTATCTTTAAAAGCCTTTATTTATTTTTTTGTTGTTAATAAACTTGTTTAATTGTTAAAAATTGTATTCCATCATCTCTTGTTCACATACAGTAATAGAACTTTGTGTTCTCTGAGCTATATTTCGGACACGGATAAATGGGGATATGTTTAGTGCCTTGGGAATCCAGAGATGATACATCATCATCCTGGTTGGTGCAAAAAAGAATACTCTTTAAAGCCCATGCACTATGTTTTACTTTAGTTGCAGTCTTTATTAAAAAATTAAGTTTATAGTTGGCCAGTACAAGTGGCCCGAGCATTGATGATGATCAGCATGTTTTAATGTCTCAGCATTATTGATTTGATTTCTAGTTATGTATTCTAATGGATGGGCACTAAGCTGGTGCATCCAAGTTATGGTTAAATAATTGCCCAAGCTGGCAAAGGCTCTATGGTTATCCTGGTCTACAGAAGACCCATTTTCAATCCAGTCACAAGATTGACTGTTGATTTATATTTTTTATGGTTCAAATCCAGCCACAAGATGGACTGTTGATTTTATTCTGATTTATTGTACTAATTTGTTTATCCCATCAATGATGATGATGGTTGATTCTCTTAATATTTACTTATATTTACTTTGACTTATAATGCTGGTTGAATTTATAATTATGCTTTTAGTTGCTCTTCTGAATTAACTCGTTGATCTCAATGTTCTCAGATTTTTCTAATCTCATGCTCTTATAATTATGTATTACTTATGGATGCACTTTGTAAACTATTAATATTTATAAATATTTTATGTTGATGAATTGGGAGTGATGATGATTTTGCCATCACCCAGTTCAAACCATTCTTCTTCTCTCACCCACCTACCCCATCCCGTTACAATATATATATATTGTAACGGTATATAAATATGCCGTTACATTAATTTAAATTTGGTTTTAATTTCTCCTTATATGTAAAAACAAAAAATACTTAATTGTAATTATTAATTAGAGAAAATATAACTTACTATTAAAAATTTATCGGCTGAACGTTTTCGAGGAACCATGCCTCATACTCATAGCCTTCATGAAAAGTGTAATAAATATATGCAAATGTAAATATTCAAATAAGCTACTGTTACGTAGCCCATTTTTTCGAGATCTCGAAGCATGTTTTTCGAACATAGTAAACAATCTGGGCACAACTTCATACCTGCCAACCCCATTATTTTATGTTCAGAGCCAAATGATTACAGGAGAAAAATAAAGGAGGCATTCTATAATAATAGAGACATCCATGCCATTAACAGAAAGAACACATGCTTCGAGATCTTGAAAAAAATGGGCTACGTAACAGTAGCTTATTTGAATATTTACATTTGCATATATTTATTACACTTTTCATGAAGGCTATGAGTATGAGGCATGGTTCCTCGAAAACGTTCAGCCGATAAATTTTTAATAGTAAGTTATATTTTCTCTAATTAATAATTACAATTAAGTATTAATTTAAATTAAAAATTTTAAGTTCGCAAATAAAAATAAATTTATTGAAAACTAAAAGCTAAAAAAAATAAAGAGTTGTTCAATATATATATATTCACACAGATACAAAACTTCTAAAAAAAAATTTTTTTTTAAATTAAATTAAAAAAAAAAAGATATTTGAACATACTTTTTTAGAAAAAAAGTATAAGAAAAAGATAAAATATTTTTGTAAATGGAAATGATTGTTTTACAAATTAATTGAAAAGCAAACTAGCCCTTGGGGCTTTTATAGAAAAAAGGTCAATTGAAAGATATAGATAAGATAACAAAAGAATTAGCTTGACCAATGGAAGCACCAAGCCTCAGCACAGACCAAAAAACAGACTAGGATCAGTGACGTCTTGTTCGTTGAATCCAGAGGATCATTATAAAAGAAAAACAATTCAAATTAAAACAGTTCCTGAGTTCCAACTTGATTTTGTGAGAGGCATGATAAGACACACTTGTCACCCTCTCTCATTTAAAAATGAAATGACTGTAATACCAGGATTGAACCAGCTAAAGCCACTTCCAGAACAACAGACCAGTCTTCCATGAAAGTCTTCATGGGAATTGGCAGCAGGAACCAGGATTTCTTCTACTGTAAGACATAAACTATAAAATTTAACAATTAAGAACTTTCATTCAAGATTTTAATATTCAGAACCTAAATTTTAAAATGAACTCTTATCTGACTTTCAAAATTGATCATTAAAAAAAAATCATTTCCATTTTTATTTTTTTTTAGTTCTATTAATATTTATTTGTATAAATTATTTAAATGCATTAAATTTAAGTTGAGTATTGATGCTTGCATAGATTTGTTCACATTTAATTATGTTTTTGTTTTCATATTTGATTAAAATATATAGACATTTGGTAAATAATGATATCTTATGTTGAATATCTAAAATGTATTTATTCGGATGTCTTTTTAGTTATTGTGTCAATGCGGCATCTTATAATGAATGCCATTGGGTTTCTTGTGTATTCTATCTGCAATTACATCAATGACTTTATATTTTGATCATTTATGTTTATTTTGAAATGTTTTGAGCATGTGATCTGCGTAGTCGATCTATACTCAACATTATAAAACAAACTTTTATAAATCCATCTGTGTGAAATTATATAAATGTTAAATTAAAGTTGGTCATGAATGGCTATATAGATTTGTAAAGTTATATTAATTAATTAGGGGAGGGTAATCTTAGGTTATTTGTTTCGTAGTTAAATTGGGTCAATGTATTGGATATATTGGTGTAATTAGTAGATGTAGTATGAGGTTCGCTATGTGCAGAATCAATGTATATGCTGCACACCCCCATTTTTCCTATGGAAGGGGTAGTAAGATGAAAATGCAGTCCCTTCCTTGGACCTTTGTTTTTCATTGTTCTTCTTGACCAACAGATGTCACATTCCTGTTCTGGGCGAGAAACAATTTCTTCTCTTAACCATACAGTTCAAATGTAGATTCCTGACACTATGATATTTGTGCTGTTGTATTCATACTGCATTGAATACATCAATATATCAAATGGATCAACGTTGGTTTGGCTGCAAACTTTTGGCCTAAGGTTAAATAAGGAATAGAATATTTTCTTTACCAAATGCAATCTATGTAGTTTATTCATACTCGACAATCTTAAAATAAATATAAAATTCATCTGTGTTGATGATTTAAAATCTTAAAATAATAATTTAAATTAAAAGAAGACTAAAATCTAAAATAATAAATGTTATTCCTTAAATTTTAAAATGATTATATATGTACATAAATAAATGTTGTTTGAGTGTTAATTACTGGCAGTGGCTTTTATTTTTTTTATATTTAAGATATAAATTAAACAAAGTTATATTTTAAATAAGAATATTATTATCTCTGTGTCTCCACTGAGCTAGTGACTTGGGCTAATGGTCTAAATATAAAATAAAGTGGGATTTTAACAGCACTTTATATGCCTACTCTATAAATTTTCTAGGTTCAAATGGCCTAGTGGCTCCCTCATAGTACAGGTTACGGTAAGACTCCATTCTTCCAGACCATTATAATATATAGGAACTAACTAAAGAAAACATAAAAACAAAGAATTACTTCTCTATAAAACTACTTTAATATTTCAACCAGCAGACTGTTTTTCAGTCTGTTGGTTGAAATATTAAAGCAGTTTTATACAGAAGTAATTCTGTGATTATATATATATATATATATATATATATAATATTATAACTTGTCCTTTATATATATATATATATATAAAGGACAAGTTATAATTAAACATTTAATTTGCTAATTAAAATTTCATGTAGAAAAAAATAAGCCTGCAACTTTGTATGTTCCTATCCTAACTATAAATTTACCCTAGCATTTAATATTTGTATTAATGGCATCCTTCATATACTTGGAGTTTAATTGTAAATATAGGAAATTTGACCACAGACTTTCAAGTACCCTTTAATTACCCACACTACCTCATACCACTGATACACATAACCATACATCTGGAGAAAAAATAAATAATCAACAATATACATATTTGTGCTAAACCAGCAGTCATCAGTTGGTTCATATGATAATTTCTCATTTATATATATTATCAGTGCTCAGTTTATATTATGATAGCAAATCATACTTTAATGGACAGGCTTCAATCTACTCCAACTTGTCAGCCATTCATACCATTGAAAATCTGATGATGGAATACCCAAATCCCATGCTGATGCCACTATTATTTTTATGACCATGTTGACCTTAAGTAACTATGATCCTTCATGTATAGGTCCTTATCCATTTAAATACATAGAAGAAAGATGGGCAGGATGCAGGTTTATCTGGATTTTAATTGTAAATATAAATTCTGCATCCTGCCCATCCCTCTTCTATGTATTTAAATGGATAAGGTCCTATACATGAGGGGTCAGAGTGACTTTAGATAAACATGGTCATAACAATAATATTGGTATCAGCATGGGATTTGGGGATTCCATCATCAGCTTTTCAATGGTAGGATGGCTGGAGAGTTGGAGTAAATTGAAACTTGTCCATTAAAGTATGAAGATTTGCTATCTTAATATAAATTGAGCACTGGTTATATATATATATATATATATATATATATATATATATATATATATATATATATATATATATATATATATATATATATATATATATATATATATGATCTGGATCAACTGATGAGTGCTGGTTCAGCACGAAATACATACATTGACGATTATTATATTTTCTCTATATGTGTGGTCATGTTTATCAGCATTATGAGACAGTGTGGATAGTTGAAAGGTGCTTGAAAGTTTACGTTTAAATCCCCCATATATACCTAGTATTTAAATTTATATGTTCAAACTTTCTTAACTATTAGAATTTTAAAAAAATAGTAAGGGGTGAAAGAAAATAAAAACAAAAAATGTTATTATACTATTTAACAAAAATAAATACACTAACAATTAAAGAGACTATTTTATTTACTATCTTTAAAAAGATTTAAAAATATTTATGCAAACATCATTTTTTCATTTCACTAAAAATTTTATTTATCAAAAAATGAAAAGTTTAATATATTTTGACTTATTTAAATTTTTTTTATTTTAAAGTATTAAACAAGTTTTTCTTAGTATACGTATTGTATGTATTATTTATATTGAATTATGTTTTTTGAGAAAAGTTTACTGGAATATATTTAGGAAATTATTCCCATTATCAAAGTCAGTTTATCTTATTAGTATAAATAAAATTATTAAATTAATAACTATAAAGATCTAATTCTAAATAGAAAATATTGTGCCAAGTACATAATACTAAAGTTATTTTTAAACTATTTTAAAAAATACTTAAAAATAAATGTAATTAATTTAATTGCCAGTAGAACTATACAATAACAAATGCTATTTCATATATAAATAAATAAGTAGATTTATCAATTTACAAATTAAAGCAGATAATAAAAACGTCAAAGATCTTCATAATAAAATACAGATTGGATAAATTATGAATAAAACAGACTTTATAAATAACTACATGCAACTTATATTCGTTTTAGTCTACGTTTTTTTTTAAAAAATCTATATGTAGCCGATAATAAATAAATAATTTGCTATAGAAGTAAAATGTTTTATGACATTTGAATTCAATAAGAGAGATAAATTATTGAAGTGTAGCAAAATAGAAATCGTTCATCAAAAATTAGACTCGATAATTCATTCTTCTTGCTATATTCAAATGTCATAGAAATTTCTTTCGGTTAATAAATATTCATTAATAATTCAATGTTATTCAACGTATATATATATCGTTGTCATCTTACATATTTTACTGCTAGTAATTAAATGACATCTAAATAGTTATATAAATGCATAATTATAATATCATGTTTTAATTTATTATTATAATTGTAATTCAAAAACAAAACTTAGATATCATTGTTCCTATATGTTAAGATATTGCCTAAAACAGCTTTTTTACATTAAAATTTTATATTTATGCTAAATAACATAATTAAATGTTATTTATTTATCTGTATGCAAGAAAAATATAATGGATTATATTTATTTCTATTTTATGGCAATTTCATGGAAATTTTAGGATAATCTTGAAAATGGTGATACCAGGTTAACTTTCTCTTCAACTTTAGTCATAAATTCCAAATTTCAGATTTTTTTCATGTTTATGATATTTCAATACTTACAGAATACTAAAATATAACCTTAATATAATAAATATCATACAAAATGAAAATACATGAAATCCATTATGCTGTTTTTTTTATATAAATTATAACAAATAATAAAAATTATATACAACAACTATATGTATATATTGTAACCATATATTTAATCCTCGTAAGAGTTAAATATAATTAATAATAATAATAAATTTTAACAAAATTTTCTTTAATAAAACTAAGCTTGTTTGTTCTCAGTTAACTTTGTTCTAATTATATATATATATATATATATATATATATAGATATATATATATATATATATATATATATATATATATATATATATATATATATATATTGTGCCCTTTTGTATGGGTCACCATTTAATTTTTGTGCTAATCTATTAAAAATTTTAAATTTAAGATATATTTGAATATGTGATGTTAATTTTGCTTATGGTAATATTTCAAAAAGTTTAATTAAAGCAATCTATGAGTATTTGATATGTGAAATTGTGCTGATATTGAGAGAGGCATTTTAAGTAAAGATGATAGTAGTATATGGTTGGGAAAACTGGCCATAGTTAATACTGCATGAATATATTTCATAAATATGTATTTAAGGCTAAAAGTGTTTAAAAGACAAGTAAAATTAAATGCATATGTTTATTGTTGATAAAATAATATTATAAAAGAATATAAATATTTTAATTATTGTAAGTACTTAAATAAAAGACTAATATTTGATTTTAATAATATTGGATAATTATTTTAAAATCTATTATAATATCTTATTTATTTAAAAAATATTTATTTTAAAAAATGCAATTGTTAGTTTATTTTTAGACGATGACAAGCGTTTCTTGTATTGTAAAGAACAGATGTTAGTTAAATATACACACACTTGCTTGGAAGTTATTTAGCAAAGTTGCAAAACTATTTTAAAAAATCATGTTATAAAATTTATAAATAATACGTGAGTTATCACGAGATAAAATAAAGATATTCAATGTGAAATATTAAATCTGATTTTTAAAATATTGCTTTAAAAATATGACGTATAAAAATAAACTTAGTGTATTTTAAATAATCTTATAAAAGTTAAAAATTAAAAAGTAAGTAAATATATTTTGAAAAAATGTTTAATAGATTTAAATAAACGATAAAGATTATTTTAGAAATTTAATAATGTAATAAATATTAAATATTAAATAAGTCATTATTTATTTTTAATTTTGTGTTGTTGGTAAATATGTAAATAAGCCAGCAAGTTGATTGTTTAATCTACCAATCAAATGGGAAGTTTCTTCCGGTATAAAAGCTCAGGTCAATTGTTAGGAGTGGACTTCGTGATTGATTTTTAAGTTAATTGTGTTATTAAAAAATAGCTAAGTAAATTTTATAGACGCTTTTAAAATCATTTTTCAAAATTATAAAAGTGTCTTTATAAATAAGTTATAGAAATTTTAAATGATAAACATGCAGTGTTAATTTAATTTTTCCCTATCGGTCATCTCTACTAAGCTCAATTTACAAGCAAATAGTCATGGGAACATCATATATAGTGAAAATATATCGGAAACTTTATACTAGAGATATGACAAACGCTGGATTAGTTCGGAAAATTACGAGATGGAGAAAAGTAGTATTTTGGACAGTATATAATTTTAAAAGCTAATTACTATTGACTATTAGAAAATAGATATTTTAGAGAATAAAATACTTCTTTATAAAGAAAGTATTTTTGTAAAATATAAATTTAAATATATATCTTAAGGAAAGATATTAAAAATAAAAGTAGTTTTATAAATACTTGCCTTGTTAAGTCTTTATGTTTTAAAAGACTGTATGTTGACAATTTTGAAAGGCAAATAAATTGAAAATATAATTAGCTAAAAGTCTTAATATAATAAAAATTATTATATTGAAATAATCTAAACGCTGGTTGTTTAGATGAAGAAGCTTATTCTTACCTGGATATTTTGTTAAGAAATGCGCAAGTAATACGTGGACGTCCCAGTTAATTTAAAATAATTAAATGATAATTCTTCATAAACTATAGACCAATTTAAGATAATAACTTTAAATAATATTTTTAAAGAACTGAATCCGGATCAGATAAACTATTTTAATTTATTATATTTTATGGAAGAACTGATTAATTTTATTTTATTTTAAAAGAACATTTTCATTTTTCATAAACTTTTAAAAAAACACGTGATGGACCGGAAACAGGAAATGGTGTTCTAGTAAATGTGTGCCTAGGATTAAAGAACTTTATGGTGAAAAGGAGACATCGCTGGAGTTATGTAATATGAATTCTGTTTTATTTATCTAACATAAAATTTAAATATTATTAATCTATTAAAATAAGATAGGTACATATCTTTAAATAATAACTAAAAATAATATAATGATTAATTGCATGAGTTTATTTTATATTTAATACAACACATAATATTTTAAAGAATGATCGTGAGTATAAATGTGAATTATTTTATGAAGCTGTAATTCCGAAGAATATTGGAAGATGGACTGTACATTAAATCATTATTGATGGTAAAAATTGTATAATAATAATAATTTTGATGTATTTAATATGTTTTCTTTAGATCAACCAAATATTATGTTGTTTTGAATGAATGTATGATTATTTTAAAAATACACACACATTATATTGGCAGTGACAGTTTTATTTAAATATGCATAATTTGAATTTATGAAATAAATACGATGCAACATTACATAAGAAGCTTAGAAATAATTATATGATTCTTTCGTTAATAAATTTTGATATTGTTTTTATGTTATAGTATTAGAATTATATTTATTATTTATAAGTAATTATTTTTTTATTGCAAATTAGGAAGAGAGTTAAAAGTCTGTATTTAATTTTGTTTATTGGATAAATTACGTTAAGTTTTATGGAGAAGTTTATATTTAGGTTGAAGGTTTACCAAGTATAGATGATGAAGTATAAATAATTTGGATAATTAATATTTTATTTAGAGTTGAAAGTTGTTTTCCGGAAATTTTAAATAAGTTTAGAGGATGTTTTTGGTAAATAGAAATTTATTAAGAAGGAGTAGTATAACACATAAAGTAAAGTAATAATTTCACATAGAAAAGAATCATAGAATTTATCTAATATAATACTTTATGAATTTGAAATTAATGAATGATTTAAATAATATTATTATTTCAACAACACATATATGTAATGCATATTTGCTAAAACCTGTAGCATGAATTGCATTAAGTGAAATATAAAGTTATAATCAATTATTTGTTATTACATTACACAGATACATTAATTTCTACATTATAATATTAAAGTAGTACTAATAGTAAAGTGAACACATACTATTACATTATGGAATGAATAACATTAATACTTAATTGATGTAGCAATTTAATTATTAAAGTTTTATTGTTTACATATGCTACATAAATAGTATTTACATAAATTTATTTGTAATAATTGAAGCTTACTGATATGTATTTAAAGTGTAAGTTCGAAAACATACTTCATTATTATTAGTATAGCATTTTAAAAGAATGTATAGATTATTTAATAGGAGTATGAGCTCATAACAGTGTAAACATTTTGTATTATTATTTTCTTATATTTTATTTTTTTTTCTTTTCCTAATTTGAACTGTAAATATTGTAAATAAATTCTTAATCAAAGTTAATGTAAATAAATTTGTTTAATTTGTTTTAAAAATGTGTCGAGTTCATTATTTTGCACCACAGCATTTGACAGCAGATAATTTGAAGAAACATAATATTTGCACAATGTGAATTTATTAATATTATTTTAGAAATAAATACAATTTTTCCTGATTATCATTTATGAGAATTGATTGACATTATTACATCATATTACAATGGTCATAGAGTAATTATAATGCATAATATAAGAGTACAATATTATTTATTGCCACAGATTATTAAGTTGTAAGATTTTGATCTATTCTAAAATTAAGATATTATATGAAAATAAAAGATAGACATGTTATTATTATTTAATGATTGATGATATGACAAAAATAGATAAGATTAAATTATACCCTAAGAGTAGTATTATTATTATTAAAATAAGTTAGGTGTATTTAGGTTTGATATAAAATCCCATATCATACTTATTTACATGAGTTATCATTACTTTAAGATAATTAGAAGAACCTGAGATTATTTAATTATATTTTAAAAATTAAAAGTTAAGCTTTATTTATTTATTATTATTAAAGATAATTTATTTTATTTAAAAGCCATAAGAATGCTGTAGAGGTAGTAGTAAGTTAATAAGGAGGTGACAGTATTCTTATGCCATTGAGACAATGTCTTGGAAGATATTGACTCAATGTAAATCTACTTATTGCTTTGTAACTTTACTTCACAGTCTCATGATTTTAATAAATACTTATTTAATTAATACATAATAAAGAAGTATATTGATTTTGATAATTGATAATAAATTTTATTAGAATATGATAGTATAAAAGTATATTAAGATAGATATGCAAATTTTTATTAAGCATTATAATTTAATTGAGCTAGTCGTATTTCAAACTATATTATACATCGAGAAGTAAGGGTACAATATATATATATATATATATATACATTTATATATATATATATATATATATATATATATATAAATGTTTCAATTGTCAATAAAACAATTTATTAAATATGCTTGTTAACAATCATTTAAAAATATTATTTAGTTTGTTGGTAGTCGCATAGAATTTAATTTAATAGTCTAAACTGAAGTAGATATTAGCTTAGTGTCTACTGTTTTAAAAAGTCATACTGTATGAATTTATATAGATATTTGTCAGTTATAGCTTATTAAAGATGTTGAAGTTTTATTTTGGTTTGTTTATGAGTAAAATATTTTAAAAAATAATATTTAATAATGTGTGATTATTTAGATAGTCCTTGAGTGAAAATTGAGTTTTGGATTTGATAAATTTGTTAACTAGTTTAATTTCATTTTATTATTTAAAAGTTGTTATTACTTCATGGTATACATGTGTGTGTATGCATATATGTAAAGTATCACTGGGAATTCATATAAGTATTAATTATTTTATGTATGAAAATAATATTTTGTAACAGTATTAAATAACAATAATTATAATAATATTAAAAAAGAATTTTGAGCATTTCATCATCAGATTTTCAATTGGATGGATGGTTGAAGAGTTGGAGTGTGGAGTAGATTGAAGCCTGTCCATTAAAGTATCAGGTTTGGCTATCTTAATATATATCTGAACACTTATAGCATATATGTGTAGAGATGGTAATCTGGACCAACTATGATTGCTGGTTTAGCATGAAATATGTATATTGGTGATTATTTATCTTTTCAACATATGTGTGTTCGAGGGTATCAGCGTTATGAGATAGTGTGGAGAGTGGTGGTCATGTGAAAATCTGTGCTCATATGCCCTATATATTACATATATAGACACAGGTATATATAAGCCTGTGTGTTTCAGCTATTACACAGTAAAGATAATAAATAGTCAAAATAAGAGTATAGATCACATGACCATATCACTTAAGCTAGTAAGGTACAAACAATAAGGATTGGCAATTCGTCGACAAACTTTGTGATAAATGCTTAGCCAGAGCCAGCACTTAAAATATCTCTGTCAGGAACCCCCCCCCCCAACTTCTGACCATGGTTTCATGTTTTGGCACTTCTCATAGAAATGCCAGCATAGGCTCAGACACTAGATCTAAAATATCAACCCAAAGCCAAGCACTTATCTAAAACTTATCTATTGAGTGGAAAATCTAAAATTTTCAGACATCTACATGACTTCAAACACAGCTATCCAACTCAAAAAACTAATAAATGGTTTATATAAAAATATATTTAATTAATAAAGAGGGTGTTTTAAAATAAATGTATTATTATATTAAGTTTAATAACTTTCTTAAAAATAATTATGTAACAAGTTTAGACAAACGTATGATTTAAAAGTTTTTTTAATTAGAAAGGCATAGCTTAGAGTAATAAAAATGGTCAGCTTTACACTAGTGTTGAATGCCCTGCCTCTAGTATTTTTAATAAGATATCACTTGGAAATAATTCAGTAAAATATCCCCATGTACAGGTATATAAAATGAAGAATTTTTAAAAATAAAGTTGGTGTTGAAATTTAAAAGAAAAGAAGGTGATATCATAAATTAAAAGAAGGAAATAAAAGTAATTAGTTTTTACTTTTATTTTCAATTTTATTTTTTAAGTTAAATTGTCAGAATGAAGCAGTGAGAAGTTGATAGTATCCTTGTATAACTTTGAATACAACATATATTAAGATATGCATTTAATGATAATCAGGAAAAAATGTTAATTTCACATTATTTAAAAAAATGATAAAGACACTGGAACTAAAAAAATTATCAGAAAATGATTGAACATCAGAAGATGAGTACTGTTTTGCCTTATCCTAAAATTATTAGTTGATTCAAACTCTTAAGGTTGTTATTCATTGATTCTAATATGTAACATATATATTTTGAAACAGTCATTACTTACAACAAGTGATTAATGAGGTATTATTTTATATAGTGCTTTGTTTTTTATGTAATAGTAATATTAGTTATTAAGCCAAAGCACATGGGCTTTATCTTTAAAGCTCATGTGCATTGGCTTAATCACTAATATTACTATAACAAGTGATTAAGTTATTGATTGTGACCTGACTAAATCTCACTTTTAAAACTTATAAGTTATGTAGAGTATTATTAATAAAAATATTGTGCAGTTTCTCTTGTTATAATTAACTACTGAAGCTATATATTTGTTTTATTTTTTTAAAAAAGTAAAATATTAATTATCTTCAGGTATTAACCAACTCTAAAAACATGAGAAAAAATGTGATATTTTCAAAATGCGTTTTATAAATATAATGGAGAAAAATTGATAATAATTCCTCTTTCAAAACACTTTTAAAAAAGATTTTATTGATATTTTTTTATCTTTCAACCAATGTCAATAAAAGATATCATCATCATTATTAATATTCTAGTATCCAGAAATAATCACTTGCTAATTGTTGGTTTATTTTTGTCACTCAACTAAAAAAAAATAGGTCGAATTTATTTTATGCTTAAAGATTAATAAAGCAATAAAAAACTCATAATGTAATTATTTTGCTATTAATTAATCTGCTCCTGACTTCACCCAAACATTGTTAATGAGGGTATTGTATCCATGTACAATATTTTAGGAATTTCTAATGTGAACTGTGATATGTGTTTCTTTTTGAGCACCATAATAAGAAAGAGACTGTTATGGTATTTCAGATAAGAAGAAGTCAAAATGGAAAAATGAATTAATTCTCATTATAGAAAGGATTTTATATCTTTTTGATTAATTTAATGAGTAAAGAACTCTAGCCTATTTAATGTGTTTTATAAAATTAAAATTTGTTCTTGCTATTAAGTCATTATAATTTTTATATTGATGAGCATTTTTTAATGTTTTATATATTACATGAATATTTATGAGTATTTGTAGCACAAGGATTTGGTAAGAGAAAATATATGTAAAAGGATTTTATATATATTGCAACCTAATTAAAGTAGCTCAACAGAAAAATTACTAAAGAGAAATTCAATTGTATATTAAAATATCATTGGATTTGTCAAAAATTCAAATATTATTAAAATCTCAAATATTCAAGTATTCATTGTATCTTAATAAAGATGATGAAACGATCCAAATGTATTAAATAATGAGGAAATGATTCAAATATAAATATTTAGCTTAATAAAGGAAAAGCATTGTAGCTTAAATTAAATTATGAGAAGAATACCTGAGTAGTGGCCATTAAACAAAAAGGTCAGCCTGAGTTATCAATCATATTAAGGGTCATTGGATTAAATGAAATATACTTCTATAATTAGATTTCTCAAAATATCACAATATCAATAATTATAAACAAATTATTAATAACAACTATTATAACTCAGGTATATAAAAATCACGTGAGGTGAGTACACTAGTAACTCAATAAAATATCTGCTCAGGTATACAGACAGTAGATTTTATCGACTTTCATTTCTTGGTTTTATGTTAAGTGCCATATCCAAACAAATACCAAGTGAATATGGTCTAGCAGGGCGCCACTATATTATTTGAATCTAGACACAGTTATATCTAATAACTTTTCACATGTACCGGGTTTGAATCCCTTTTGGTACCTTATTTCTTACAAAATGTATGATTTTGATTTTTAGAGCCATACCACTGTATGCAATAATATCTAAGTAAACATAAAACATCTTTAAACTAAAGTGGAATTCATTAGACACAAATCATTTCTCAGATCTTAGCATAACAAATGTGTTTCAATATTTTTTTATAAGTTTTAATAGCTCAGATTACTATTAATTTAGGATGGAAATTCACTCATCCTTGCATGAAATATATGATGGGATGGTGGTTATAATAATACTAAGAAATCACTAAATATTATGAAATCAATATTTATTTATGGCCTTTGAACATTTAAACAGCTCATTATTTAAAACGTGATGATGACGACGATGATGATAATGATAATGACAATGGTTTCAACCACAGCTTTAGGACTAAGCCTAAACATAAAATTTAAATTCAGAAATTAATAATTATTGTTAATCTTAGCATATTTAATCATATCTTAAACATCTAATATGCAACCATTGATGATGAATGATCACACTTAATAAAGACTACACTTAATGAAATATATACGCCTCATTTAATAATAATAAACTAATATGTATTAATGCATTTTTAACATATATATAAAAATTTCTATATTTACATAAAAATTTATATTAACAATAACAACAATAATCCTAATCGACTGTTTTAAAATCATAACATTAAATTTTGAATTTTTCCCCCTTTCCCGTAAATGTATTTCAAAAGTATATTGTATTAAATTAAGTAACTGATTTGTTAACATGTTCCAACCACAAGAGAAGTATTTCATAAAACAAAATCTCCACTCATTGGCACACATACTTTATAAATCTAACATGTAAGCAGAATGACAAAATAAATGTTAGTAAAATTGGAAAGAGCAAGTTTTAGAAACAAGTTTTAATTATTTTCTCCCCCTCTCTTCTACCTCTGAAGTGCTATACTTTAACTTGAAACAAAATAATCTAATATTTTAATACTACTTATTACTTCACATTCACTCACAATTATACACATATAAAAATATTACTATGTATGTGTGTGTTTTATCCCATAATAACAACATATTATTTAAAACCAAAATAATAATACAAAAATTATTTTACACATTAATATTTCATAACTGTAAATTAATAAACAAATCATTTTGATACATTCAAAATCATTTATGAAGCTCAAAGTTATTATTAGTAAGACATTCTTGTTTTTAATAGATCTGAATAGTCTTTAAAAGTTCTTTAAATAAAATATACCACTTTATTGCTAAAAGTTTATTAAGACTCTGATATCATAAAGAAAATAGATATAAAAAGTCATATTACCGATCGGTTTGTTTTGTGGCAAATTTCCAAGGGCTCAAACTTGTCTTATATAATGTCTACATTTCTGCAGCTACCATTTCCGTTTTACATTGGAACAATCTCTTTCTTGAGGTGTATAACTATTTGATGATGATGATTCAAATATGGTTATTTGCTTTAGTGGACAATTTAGAAATTCTTATACTGACTTTAAATTTTTCCGTTCAGCATGATTCTTGTCGTGGATGAAATACAGCAGTTGTTTTCATATTGTAATTGTTGTGGGGTTCAAACTCAGTTACTGGAACAATTAATTGGACTTGATGATTAATATTTATCAGTATATTAATTCATCTCCTTTGAATGCAGGTGAATGTTTTCTTCTTTCTATTTAAAAACATCTTATTTCTCACAGTCAGTTGAAAGGTGTAGAATATTATTTTCAGATAAGACATATTTTCTTCCCTATATGATCTGCAGCTCCATGATGGTCAGGTCTTAATGGGACACACATATAATTTTTCTACCCCGTCATTTCTTATATTTTCAACATTCAATCTAATAGTCTAATAATAATCTAATAATCTGAATCATAATAACTCAACTGATTTTTCCAGACTGCTTTTATATCCAATTTTTGAGCCAACTCACCCAATTAGAGAGAGATAGTGTCACTTGCTATTTTTGGACAAATTCGTTTTAATTAGATCTCTAATTTATTTTCAACTAAATTGTTTTTCAACTGAAGAGTTTAATCCCTTTTCCAGGAACATAAAAAAATCACACACCTGTTTTTTCCAGACACTTTTGTTTGGAAGGAAAAACTGACTCAATCCTTTTTCTGTCTTTTTTTCACATATATCTGTAATATTTAAAATTGGAGTTTCTTTCCTTTAATCTTTAGGTGAGACAATTTCAAAATCAGACCTCACAGAAAGTTTAAGCTCCAAATAACAAATAATCATTTACAAAAATAAAACTGCTACAAAAATAGATATCTGATTCAACAGATATTCTCTCTTAACACAAAATTGCAAAAAAAAAAATAATTTAACAGATTTTCTCAATTTTCTTTCAATATTTAATAAATAAAAAATGTAGTTTATGTATGTAATATATCCAAGCACACACACTGCCATTATTCCAATTATTTATAAATCTGGTTGACTAATAATATAAATGCTAGTTCAGAAATTATAACCCTAACATTTAAAATTAAATCCTTAGCTTTTAAATCCCAATTACAATTATAGAAAAGCAAAATAGAAGTATAGAATAAGATATTAAAATTGATCAAGCATAAGTTAGTTTTAAAGAAAGTCAAAGTGTTTAATATTTGAAATATAAAACAATTAAATAACTTACACATACACTGCTATATGTATGCATTATAACTTTGCTTTTTAACAGAAAAATTAAAATTGAATAGTTTAAATGTGTGTATTACCTTTCTATCAACACACAAACAAATAAATAATATAATTGTTGACCTACTCTCTTTCTGTCTAAAGCTTTTAAAACTGGATCTTGTAGGGTTTAAACTTGGATGCCCTACAGCTTCATTTATTGTTATATAAAAATGTGATGATGATTTTGATTTTACATTTTCTTACATGCACATTACTATAAATTTAGTTAGTGACTAAATTGTAATGGCACAATATATATATATATATATTATTTCTGCTATTATATTTATGCGTTGCTTATTTATTTATTGGCATGCTGCTTGGAGTTAGCTGTTAATTCAACAATTAGTGTTGATATCTTTTCTTTTGTTAATGCATATATTCAACTCCTCCATGAAAGTGAGATTGTGTCTTGTTAATATTTTGACACTGCCTGCACATAGATAATTGATATCTATTTGTAAATTGTTGATTATCCATCTTGCCTATATTTCAATGTTTAAATATATTATAAAATATTCTTCAAAGCATATTTATTTTAAGATTATTTGCTATTTATTGTAGTTTAATATTTAAAGCAGTTTTTAAATCATAATGTGTATTTTATAACTATTTCCGTACATCTCATATGTACTAATAGTATTGTAATGGTTAACTTATAATTTCTACAATATGCTACTTTGTAAGGTAAAAACAAATGCATTATACACTGGGTTTGGGACATGGTTGATATTGTGAGGCAGTTAATATCATGCTAATGGCATAATAAAGATATAGATATCTGTTGTTTTATCCTTAGTGCAACATAGTTGGAGAGATATATTGAATGATAATTGTATTATAATTTGCAGCAATATTTAAAACGGATAGTTATTTTAAAATTGTGCGAGTGCTTTATCTTCATTTGTTAAATTAAAACCTTTATTTGTTTTAAGTATTTATTGCATTAGATCTTATATTTCATTTATATTGTAAATAAATATTTTTGCTATTATGTAAATTATTAAAATAAGTTTTGTTTTCATTGTCATTACTATTGCATTCATGAACCCAAAAATCTCATTAATAATAGTTTTAGTATTTATTGTTTTAAAAGAAGTACATTTAAATGATCACCTAAAATTAATATTTAATTGATTTATTTAACTACCTGCATTATAATGACACATGCTTCATTAATTCATATTTAGTTTGAGTGTATTTTTATAATGCTTTAGGTAGCATAAAATGGGCCCATTACTTCATCTGTATGTAATTATTATAAGTTAGTATATTATAAGATTATACACTTAGATATACTTAGGTACAAGCTAAATAAAATATTTATAAATGAATAAAATGTAAATATTTTATAAATGTTTAAATATTTTAGTAATGTTTCTTGTATTTAATTTTCATATTTGATTGAAGCATAAAATATCAAGAATAAAGTTATAAAGACAATATAAAATATTTTATCAACTTAAATAAATATTTCCTATAAGACCATTGAAATACATACTATAACTATTACTTATGTTAAGTATAATGTAAACCTGAGATACAGATAAAATATTGAAACTTGAACTACCTGAGAGAAGAAGTTTTAGACATTGTAACTGTAATCCAATAATAGTACTCTATTAAAATATTTATTATTGTTGTTGTTATTAATTACATTCATTATTTGAGATTTGCACTATTTTAAGAGTTTTAAAGCATGTTGTATAGAGATTTATCAGCCATCAATTTCAAGTATGCCATGTGTTTTTTTCCAAAGCACAGACCGATGGTTGGATTACAATATATATATATATATATATATATATATATATATATATATATATATATATATATATATATATATATATATATAGATCAATAGATGGCATTTTCCCAAAACCACCAAACAAGCACATATTTGTTTACATAAACATCAAAAGAGTCAGAATTAACTTTCTCTTTCGTTTGCCCACCCTCAGATCAGCTGATTTCAAGCTAATTTGCTATCATCAGTAAAGGATAAAGCTAGAAACTACATCTAAATACTGACTCCAAGCATTTATCAAAAAGACTCTATCAGTTTGCAAGCATGAAGTTTTCAGACATGGGTCTGATATCAGTTCAGTTTCATCACATAGTCAAAGCCTCTGCAATATACATCATTGCAAAAACCTTTAAATGTACATTTATGAAAAACAAAAACAAGTTATAATTACGTAACTTGCTGTCACTTGTATTTGTGATCAATAGATGGTGTTTTACCAAAACCACTGAACAAGCATATATTTGTTTACATAAACATGAAAAGAGTCAGAATTCACTATCTCTTTCATTTGCCCACCCTCAGATCAGCTGTTTTGAAGCTAATTTGCTATCATCAGTGAAGGATAGAGCTAGAAACTAGATCTAAACACCGACTCCAAGTGTTTATGCAAAAAGTTTCTATCAGTTTGCAAACATGAATTTTTCAGACCTGTAAAGTCTTCAAACCCAGCCTAACAATCCAGATAGCTACATAGGTCTGATATCACTCCAGTTTCACCACATAGTCAAAGCCTGAAAAATTCATGTTTGCAAACTGATAGAAACTTTTTGCATAAACACTTGGAGTTGGTGTTTAGATCTACTTTCTAGCTTTATCCTTCACTGATGATAGCAAATTAGCTTGAAATCAGCTGATCTGATGGTGGGAAAATGAAAGAGATAGTGAATTCTGACTCTTTTGATGTTTATGTAAACAAATATATGCTTGTTCGGTGGTTTTGGTAAAATGCCATCTATTGATCATAAATACAAGCAACAGCAAGTTACATGATTATAACTTGTTTTTGTTTTTCATATATATATATATATAAAGAATTTTTTGACACATTGTTTCTCTGAAGTTATATTGAACCTCTATGTGAAAATTTTATTCTATTTTACTGATGTTTTATTTTGGATTTGTTGTTACTTTACCTTTATAATGGAACACAAGATGGAGTTCTATCTGCAATAATTGGTTAAGATCAAAATAGATGATTAATATTTGAACAGGGCATAAAATCATGTGCAGAAAAAGGTTCATGTATTCATGTATAATATATATATATATATATATATATATATATATATATATATATATATATATATATATATATATATATATATATATATGCTTTTTATTATTTGTTACAATTTATATATAAATACTGTCCATCAAATAATATATAAAATTTACAAATGAAATTATGATATTGCATTTAGATAACATTATATTTTTTCAAAACATAATGTAAAAACAAGAACTAGATATTTACTTTAAGATTTACAAAACAATGTAAAATTTCTCTTGATATCTTAAACAATATTAGATTTTTCTGTTCTGCAGATGAACATATGTATCACAATCCATATCAACAATTGTAACTGAATAATGGAAATATATTACTATGTTCTTTTTCAAGGCATAATTAATAGATTTTCAATGGTTATCATGTTGGCATACAAGCAGCTGATCCAAATGAAAATATAAGCTTGATTTTTCAGTTATCCTTGATTATCATAAATTTTGATAATTAAATAATAAAATCATTAACAGCTATTTATTACTGAATGTGGTTATTGTCACTTTATAAGAAAGAGAAAGGGAGATACAAAAAATACATTTTGCTGTTTTTGGTTTTGTAATAACCATAGCCACCACGATCCTATTAGGCAGGATTGGTTATAAGCTAATAAACATCACATGATCACCACTTCTTATGATTGATTATAACTGTTATTAAAACAGGCAAAACTTTCTATATGTATTCCCACTCAGTGCAAGTCAGAGTAATGAATGGATGCCAGAAGGCTTGTGCATAAAATCCTCATCTAGTGCCTAATCATCCAATATCCCCAGACTAGTTTCTGGCTTGTGGCTTTCATCAGTGAGGAGCCTTGGATCTGAGAGCATGCACATAAATCTTAGGATCCAATGTAACCCTCCAGCAGACATCTTTTATCTCTACTTATCTACAAAACTATGATTCTTAAATTGAAAACACAATAATATTTTGAAAACACTATATTTTCAATCCATGCTCATTAGCTTATGTAGTCATATAGGTCAGAACTCAGTTTAGTAACTATATAATTTGGTGTCTTTGATTTTTTAATAACCATAACCAGCACTATCCTATTAGGCAGGATTGGTTTTAAGCCAATAAACATCACCTCATCACCATTTCTTATGCTTGCTTATAACTGTTATTAAAACAGGCAAAACTTTGTATGCTGCTTAGGTAATTTTAATGAAAACTCAATAATGTTAAAGGAATAAACTTGAACATATCCATAACAATGTTTGAGTCAATTACTTCATGAAGCTATGTCAACAAAGAATATAAATATGTCATTGCTTCAAGTCAAGGCTCATCTCTTACTTGCTTTTTTTAACATAGGATGTACATTTGACATTTTAATCGGTATAATACATTAAGCATTAAATATATTTTTTAAACAAGAAGTGATTCTCTCTATATATGGAAATATATATTGTTTATAACATTATAGATACATAGACAGAATAATGACATTTATTCCAAGGCAAAAATTTAAATCTTTGGGGTTTCTTTCTAAAATAACAACAGAAGAAAATTTCATCATCATGATTATGATAGTGTTCAGAATTTGTATGAAAATAATTTTATTTAAATTCAACTTGTATATTTATGCCTTATAAAAATGTATATAATTGCTAAAGAATAAAATTGGTGATTTACCAAAGGATTTTAATTATAATGACTTGCTAAAATGGAATGATTATTTTGTTGAATGAATGTTAAAAATTTTGATTTAATACATTGTGTTATAACATGTTTAACACCATCTAATGGAGTGATTTAAATTATAAAATGGTAAAGTGTTTACTAAAAATTGATATACATATTTACACCATACAGTGCCTATATATTATTTGATACATTAATGAATACTTCATTGATAATTACACTGAAATGAAAATTATAATAGCTGAAACATTAAATAAACTAACCATGGAAATTATCTGTTTACAGTCATGCATATATATATATATATATATATATATATATATATATATATATATATATATATATATATATATATATATATATATATATATATATATATATACACACAAACAGTTATGCTGCATATATAATTATATTAATAAAGTTAAAACACAAGGATATACCAAATAACTTATAATGTAATAACAATTATTTAAAAGCATTAATATGCTTTAATACTTTATTGAAAATTATTAATCATCAGTTCAATGAAATAGATTTCAAACTTTGTTCTTTTGTATTTGAATATTGTCTTTTAATTATCGGATTTTGATGGATTATATTTTAAACTTAGTGAAAGAAATCTCAAGTGCAATAGGACCAATGGATAATGAACATTCATCGTTGGAAGTCAAGTCATATATAACGGTCTGGGGATAGAGTTATTCGGAAAAGATGGTTTAAAAGCTATTCATGCTCGTTATACATATATATGTCAGATCTATATAGTTAGAAAAATAAGTTGTATTGAATTAACTTTAGTGTTTAGATTCATTATTGATTTTTTTATTCAAATAAGAAATGGCAATTATCCAAAGTGAGTTTTTTTTTCTTTTAAATTTTTATTTTACAACAAAAGAGACACATTAAAAAAAGAAGCAATATGTAATAACTCTAAAAAGTATTCAATTATCAGGGACTTTTCTTGAATAAAAAATCCACCAGAGTAGGGAGTATCACATAATTCACTATTATTTTTCAGAGTAAATTATTTAATTCTGTAATATTTGTTAAAATTTAACCATTGAAAATAGTGGCAAATGTCATTGTTAGAATACCATCCATTGCTTACTTAAAATTTATGATTTATTTTCTACTTATTACATTATTTATAACACATATCGTTATTAAATTATAAATGTATATTTTGAACATTAATAGCTACTATTATAACATAAAATAAAGGGGCCATAATTCGTATATGAGACATAAATAGATTAAACATATGGCCTATGAAAGTTTAACATTTATTTTAAAATTACAAAAATGATTTACAACATAAAATACTTCAAGTTTAGTTCATTATATGATAGTATATGCACTTCCATAGAACCCAAAAAACTGGAGCTACCAATGAATTATATAATGTAAAGAAATTCTCCCTAACAGCGATGATATTGTTACAATTAACATTTGTTCTTATATATGCTTAGTTTATTTACATAATTTTAAATTAGAAAGTTAATTTGATCTATTGACTATATATTTATAAAATGATAAGAATTACCATTTAAATGTTTATAGAACAAAAGCGGTATCTTATTTTTTTAAAAAAAAAAAAAAAAAACTCTGAATATTAAATGAAAACTCAATTTTAATATGTGTAAATGATAAACAACTCAGATTATATGTAACTGAACAGAAAATAACTGAAACATCCAATGAATTATACAATATAATAAACTCTCTCAAAGATATGATATCCCTATCTTTTAGCATTTGTTCTTATATATGCTTAGTTTATTTATATATATATATATTTAAAAATAAAAAATAATTTATACACCTAATATTATTGTAGCCAATCATAAATGTTGATTTGTGGTATGTACACATTGTAAACACTATTGTATTTAACATGTAATAATAAATATTGGGAGGAAAATATAACCAACCTCTAGAATAAAACATGTCACTCGCCCTTTTCTATTATGATGTATTTCAATTGCAAACATTATTTTTGGATCAAACAGATGTTTAAACACATATTATATCTGCACAATAATCATTGTAAATACAACCAATCAAAAATTGTAATTAATAAGAATAAATAATGGAAGTACTGAACCCCCAGCAAACTATCAAAAATTATAATTGTGGATAATAATAAGTGTATATAATCAGAAAATGGGATTTGTGATTTATTGCAATAATATATAGTCTCATATCTGACTTTGCCTTTAGAAGTGGACTATTCCAGATTCCTTACCTGATAGGCTAGCACCTAGCTGCTATCCAGAGGGATTAAAACCTTCACTGGGATTCATGTACCAAATCTGCATATTTCCAGTAAAGTAGGGAGGGGATCTGCCATTAAATAGTCAACCTTTTGGAGGCAAGGTAGAGAGCAATTACTTCTGTTAATCTGAATGACAGAACATGCTCTCCATTAAACTCTCTGCCATCAGCAAACAAATTTCTCTAGTCATTACCGTGGCATCCACACAGACTGTAAACTGCTATGTCCAAATTAGAGCCATTTGAGGCAAGCTAAATACATAGCTGGAAGAGTCTTACCAGAGCTGAGGCAAGCTAATCATTTAGCTAGAAGTGTGTCCATACTCGGCTTGACTATCTCAGCATTTAAGTCTATCAATTGTATTTATTTGTTTGTTCAATTAATGTGTGTATATTTTTGGACTAATAAATTTGTACATATTAATTGCTGAATAGTTATTCTTTTTGTGTCTGTTGGTTTGGAAATAATCCTGTAAGCCTAACCAAACACAACAGATCTCTTCACACTGAGCTATCCAACTCAAATAGCTATGTCTGTCTGCAAGACTTCAGCCAAACCATGTATTAGTAGTCTTAGCAATATAACATCATATAAGACTTAAAGCAGGGACTATAAATAGTCAAATAAAAAATAGTCATAGATCACATGATCCCATTTTCTTAAGCTTGTAAGATATAAACAAAGAGCATTGCCAATTGTTCAACTAGCTTTGTGATAACCCCTTTTCAAACTCTGACCATGGTTTTATGCTTCGGCACTTTTCAGAGTGGTTCTAGGGTAGCCTCAGACAGACTGTACTAACAATGATATATGATCCCAAAAGCTACAAAAATGGTTTCAACAGGATTGGCCCAATAGACTACTGGATGCATAAATTGGATCTCTCAACAGAACATGGCTGTCTTATCTGGGGAATCTGAGTTATAATCCCCCCAAGCCAGACATTTTCAGGTGCTCAGTTTGCTGCACTATCCTGGCAAGATTATATGTGTGGTGGCTTACCTTAAATGCTGACATCAAAGCCAAAGTCCACCATTGCTTGCAGTACAAATCAAATCAGAATATTCCAGCAAAAGACAAAACTGTCCAGTGGCCCAAACCTGAAGGGCTTTAATCTAGACTCCATCTGGACCATGCTTATCCATTGAAAGGCAAACTGATGTTATTAGTGGTGGACACATTCTCCAGGTGTCTAGAGGTTGTGGAGGAACCATCACTTCACTCCACAGCCATGGTAAAAGCTTTGAGAAGGTTATTTGCCACACATGGTTTTCTAAAACACAAGTGAATGACAATGGCACAGCATTTTCATCTGGGGCATTCAAAACCTTCTGCACTAATAACAACATCAAAATTATGAATAGCCCTCCATTGCATCCTGAAAGTAATGGGTAGAGAGATTGGTACAAAAAGCTAAAAAGCTGATAACAAAAATAAATACAGGAAGTTGAAATACCAGAATTGCCAGGACTCTGATAGCACAGCACTCCACTCTGAGTGCAGTAACAGGGTAGACTCCTGCAGAACTGTTATTCACAAGACCATAAGAATTATGCCATCAACCCTAAAACCTGATGCCAAACTTAAAACAAGAACATAAAAAAATAAAACTTTAAATAGGAACACAAGTACTATGTTCGATGTATTATGGGTCCACAAAATGGATACCAGCAGTGGTGCCTCAAATAAAGCGTCTCTATACTGCTGTTGTGCAAACAAAATGGTCATCATCATCACCATCACTCAATCATACATCAGAAGCTAACAAAAGCAGTGGTCAACCTGGGACGAGTACCTCAAGCAGAGAAGATGAACAGCAAAATCAAAACAGCAGCAGACAAACAGAAACAAGTTCATCAAGCAAAGAAGATGAAGACAGGAACAACAATCAACCAGAGAAACTAACCAAGTAGACAATACATCATCCAGCACATGACTATATCATTGAGAGCTAATTTTAGCCAGGGGGTCAGGGGTGGAATGTCATATCTGACCTTGCTTTTAGAAGTGGACTATACCAGATTCTTACCTGACTGGCTAGCACCCAGTTGCTATCCAAAGGGATTAAATATTTCACTGGAGTTTGATACCAAATCCACGTTTCCAGCAAGGTAGGGAATCTGCCATTAAATAGTCAGCCTTTTGGAGGCAAAGCAGAGAGCAATTACTTCTGTTAACCTGAATGACAGAATGTGCTCTCCATAAACCCTTTGCCATCAGCAGAAGTATTTCTCTAATCATTAACGTGATGTCCATGCAATGAGGCAAGTCCACCTATGGACTGGAAACTGCTACATCCAAATTAGTGTTGATTTGAGGCAAGCTAAATACATAGATGGAAGAGTCTTACCAGAGCTCATGAGGCAGGCTAATCATTTAGCTAGAAGTGAGTCCATACTTGGATCAACTATCTCAGCATTCAAGTCTATCAAGTGTACTTATTTGTTTGTTCAACTAACATGTGTATAATTTTTGGTCTAATAAATTGTATATATGAATTGCTGAATAGTTATTCTTTTTGTGTCTGTTGGTTTGGAAATGAACCTGTAAGCCTAAACAAACACAACATATAGTGTAGAAATTATTTATTACATACATTCCTGGGGGAAAAAAGAGTATTTATATATGAGATTTGTAGATGAATAAAAATTATTAGAGCTTTTTATGTGCATGTTTAGTGTCTGACAGAAAACTGTATAAATTCATTTGTTTCTGTATCAAATATTTTACCCAAAGAAATAAAATAAGCACTTTAATTAATTATATAATATTCACAAAGAATATTTTGACATATTTTTCAAGAGTTATCAGACATAAAAATAATAATTCTACTTTAAATACATATATAATATAAATGGGCTGATCTAATTTTGTAAGCTAAAATTTAGTTTGCAAGACCTAGATTCAGTGTTTCTTGATTGCATAAAAATTTAGTATTTCCTGATAATATACATATATATAAGTAAATATAGAGTACCCCCAACTCCAGTACTTGTATATAATTTTTGGTTTGTTGATTATTTAAGCTTATGAGAAGTGATAGTCATGGAGTAGAATAAAGTTTGCATTTGAAAAGTATTATCTAAGCTCAGGTCATGTGATGGTTTAGCTTATAAAATTCACGGTTGCATTTATTTCCTGGTGTTAGCCATGAGATGCCATTATTTCTAGGTCAATTCCTAAAAATATACTGTTTTACCAGCATTCACCCAACAAAAGAGGAAATTTTCTACGTTATAAACACAAAAAAAAAGTCCTCACATTATGTTGGACGGCGACAGAAGCCAATACAAAGATACTTCTTCCTATGATAAAACACAGAAAGAGTTCTTGATGGCTGCTGGTTAAGGCTTTTTTCTATGCTAAAAGCAAAGAGAAATAAATGCCTTTATTGGCTGCCATAGTTGATTTTGTTAATCATTTTACCATAATAGTAGAATATCTATTTTCTCTGTAGTTTCGTGTGAGAGTTGTGTATTTGAGCCAGTCGTAGTTTTTTTAAAATTTGATTAGACATATTTTTTTAATGTGCTGCAACTTACTTTACTGTTGTAATATTAGGGTATGAGCACAGACTTTCACACGACCCACCACTCTCCACTCCATCTAATAACACTGATACACTTAAACATACATATGTTGAAAAGATAATAATCACCAATATACGTATTTCATGCTAAACCAGCAATCATCAGTTGGTCCAGATTATCATCTCTACACATATATACTATAAGTGCTCAGATATATATTAAGATAGACAATCCTCATACTTTTAATGGACAGGCTTCAATCTACTCCACACTCCAACTCTTCAACCGTCCATCCAATTGAAAATCTGATGATGGAATGCTCAAAGGCCACCCTGATGCCGAGATAATAATGTCCTGAAGATTCCATTATGAATGGGTAACCCTCAAATTGCTTTTAAGGGTGCGGAACGGCAAAAATTTCGAGGATCACGTGCAAATTAATGTTTTTGTGAGAATTCGTCCGTTACGAGTTACTTTTGATATATATACGCACAAACAAAAACAATCCAGTGTCTAATTATTAGTAATTACTTGTCAAAAAAAGAAAATTAGTCGGGTATTATTTTTTTTTTTTTACATTTATTACTTCAAAATAAGTTGTGTATATATAAAAAATACAGTAATTCAAATACTACTGTCTAAAAAAAAAAAAGAGAAAGCAAATTAAACGGGTTTGATTTTTAAATGTAGTATTTGAATTACTGTATTTTTTATATATACACAAGATTTATAAAAAAAAAAAAAGAAACCCACTTTCTGATTAATTACTGTCAAAAGAAATGCAAATTAGTTGGCTATCATTTTTAAATTTAGTATTTAAATAAAGGTACCTTTTTATATACACACACTAACAAAAACAACCCACTTTCTGATTCATTATTGTCCCCCCCCCCAAAAAAAAAAAAAAAAAGAAAGCAAATTAGTCGGGTATCATTTTTCAATTGAGTCTTTCAATGACAGTCCTTTTTAGATATACACACTAACATAAAGAACCCACTTTCTGATTAATTACTGCCCCCCCCCCCAAAAAAAAAAAAATTAGTTGATGAATATCATTTTAAAATTGTAGTGTGAATTTTTTCAATGTTGTGGTTAAATTGAATCATGTAGAATTGCGTATTATTTTAGATGGAAAAAAAGATCGTAACTTTTTATATATACACACAAAGAAAATAAAACCCACTTTCTGATTAATTACTGTCAATACCCCCAAAAAAAGTTATTCGCGGGTATCATTTTTAAATTTAGTATTTCAATAATATTACGGCTGTAGATAAAATCTACACACTAATAAAAACAATCCACTTTCGGATTCATTACTGTCCAAAAAAAAAATTGCAACCTAGTCGGGTATCATTTTGAAATGTAGTATTTCAAGAACGGTACTTTTTATATATACACACACAAAACGAATCCACTTTCTGATTAATTACTGTCCAAAAACAAAAAAAAGAAAAAGCAAATTAGTCAGGTAGTATTTGTAAATTTAATGAGAATGTAGCAATTTTGTGTAAATTGAATTTAAAAAAATGTTTAATTGCGTCTTATTTTTGATTAAAAAAATCCCATAACTTTTGACAGATACACACAAACCCATTTTATGATTAATTACTATCCAAAAAACATCAATTATTCGGGTATCATTTTTAAATTTAATGTGAATTTCTATTTTTTTTTTTAATAATAATATTATTTACTAATAGTAGTCGGGTATCAATTCTAAATTCTAGTATATAAATTACATTACTTTTTATATCTTTATAATTATGTATTGGTTTTTAATAAAATGATTTTATTTACTGTTAAAAAAATACTGTATCTTTAAAAAGACACACATAAATTTAAAAAAAAAAAATAGAAAAAGTCTGTAACTTTAAAGACACCCACACACACACAATAAAAAAACAAAAAAAACAATATAAGATTAATAAACCTTTACAAAAATGAAAGCTAACATCATATAGTATTAGTTACTAGAATATTTTATTACAAATATAAATCAGATATTTTTATATAAAATCAATCACAGGTCCAGAATCATTATATATGTATATATGTTTTCGGTTAGCATCAACTCCATCTTACAGCTAACACCAGGAAACAGAAAACAACCAAATCCACTTATTAACAATCTTTTTTATTTATATATATATATATATATATATTTAAATTAATTTTATGAAAAAAACAATTAATAATAATCATAATTAAAACAATACTAGAACAATATAATAATTAAATTGTTACAAATGCCATTAAGAATTAACATTAATAACTCTTTATAATCTAAGAAATTATACAATTGTTTGCAAGAGAAACTCCTTTCTATTTTGCTCCACTTCTGTCATCTTTTATAAACTTACATAATCAATATATTTTAGATAGTAGCCCTAATTAAAGTATATCTAGTGATGTCCTATTCATATTCCCAAATTAGTTTCTAATATTAGTTCCAAATGTCATAAACGCATTGGGATCTAATCCCTTCATTGATGAAGGTTATAAGCTAGAGTTGTTTGAGAATATGAATAGATTACCATGAGATATGACTTTAATTCATATTACCATCTAGTATCTATTGTTTACTCAATCTTATAATAGGTGGCAGAACTTAAGTAAATTAGAACTTGTTCCTAATAAGTTATATATAAACTTGAATCATGATATAATTTTTAATTTTATAAATTATTTTATTTGCTATTGTCAATTACAGGTTTTAAAAAAAAATACATATAAAGAAATTTATTTTATTAAAGGAGGGGGGAGACTTAATTAAAAATAGTGTGCCTTTAATTTATATAAAGAAAAAAAAAACATTTTTTTTAATTATATAAATAAATAACTGAATGACATTATTGTCCAAGAGTTCACAGGACATTCAAGTGACCATTATTCACTACAGCCATTAATTGTAATTTTAATAAAATAACTTTTATATAATACCAAATTAAATATAAATTTTTATAATAGATAACAATTTTAAACTAAATACTATAAACTTTATGATCTAATCTCTCTTTGGGATTGATATCTTAAGAGAAATATTATTTATTAAGATATTTTTTCTATTGTCAGTTATTTCACAACAATGACCATATGAATCTTGGCCTCAGGGTGGATGGACGGTCGAAGAGTTGGAGTGTGGAGTAGATTAAAGCATGTCCATTAAAGTGTGAGGATTGGCTATCCTAATATATATTTGAGCACTTATAGTATATATGTGTGGAGATGGTAATCTGGACCAACTGATGATTGCTGGTTTAGTATGAAATACATATTGGTGATTATTTATCTTTTCAACATATATGTGTTCAAGTGTATCAGTGTTATGAGATAGTGTGGAGAGTGGTTGGTTGTATGAGAGTCTGTGCTCATATACCCTATATGTTATAAAAGATTAAACATTCATGAAGGTATGTTAATGAAGCATGTTCTAATAAAACATTTATACTTGAGTAATTGTTACCCTCTATATATATATATATATATATATATATATATATATATATATATATATATATATATATATATATATATATATATATATATATATATACACATTTGAACTCAGGATTTTTCAGTCTATTCATTCTCATTTCATTTCGAGCAATTAATATACATGAACATATACACAAAAAAAGATATATTATCCCCAATAAATGTATGGAGTGGAGGATAAATAAACTGTTTAAATCCCTCTAATTACATATATAGGAAATATTCAGTATGAGAAAATTATATACATATATATTATATAATTTATAGCCAATTATCTTTTATTAAATTTCTTCTTTATGAATTTTGTTTGTTTGATAACCATGACTATGTTGCTAGTGGATGCAAATATATTTGTTTATTTAAGTAAACTTTATTGTTTATTTTCTGCTACAGTGTTTAATATTAATTTTAATATTATGTATATATCATTGGTGTGTTTAGAAATTCTGTATATGTCTGTATATATTTAATATGTTATATAGATATTCCATAATGGAAAGAGGATATGGACATTAAGATTTCTTAGTATATATTGGCCAACTAAGACAGATAATCATATATATTATATTGCTTTTTTTTTATTAATCATTTTTTATTATTATCACTATATTTATATTTGGTGAGTAATGCATTATATGCATTAGAATTCTTTTTTTAAATTTATAAAATGAGAAATTGTGTAAGTATATAAATAATAAAAGGGATAATAGATATTATATACAATATAATATTGGATATATTAGAAAGACTTTTATAATTTAAAAAAAAATAATTAATAACAAGAATAAAAACATAAAATAATACACCAACTTCTGTATTTAATGACCATTACTTGAAATGTTTCAGAGATTTTGTGTAAAATTATGATAAGGTAAAATATTAGATGAAAAGAAGTATAATAACGAATAGTAAATATAAAGTTTTTTCTTTTATTAAAGAGGAATCATGATTTTTCAACAAGTAGATAATGTAAAAGCCATAAGTCATGGAGTGGCATAAAATAGTGTTTATGCTGTGTGAATTAACATATTCATTTTGATATTATGTGCAACTGACAAAGATTATGTTAAAGTAATTGGAAGTATGCTTTTTAAAATTTATTTAATATTTAATATTTTAATATCACAAATGTAGTTTATATGAATGTTTTATGGATATAAAACCATAACTTGCACAGCATTTACAATAATTTCCACAAAATATAATACCTATGATAAAAGAGATTCTACAAAAATCATTTTAATAATGAATAAAGCAATACTAAAATTTTATGAAATTAATTTTAATAAAATTTAATGAAGTTTAAAATATTTATATTATATTTTTCAAAAGTTATAGGTGATAAAAATATTCATAAGATCTTTTAAAAATCAAGTGACATTTGATTCCCAAAATTACAATACCTCAGCTGAAAAATGATGCAGAAAATATTTGATCTTAAAGTCATCATTCTCAGTATTGGTCTGACTGCATAGGGTAATATTGCACTTCATGAAATTATCTCTAATTTTAGGTAGATGATGAAAGATGACTCAAATCTCTGATCTGCTTTAATAATTCAAATAACAAATCAATTTCAGTTGGTATGAAAAAAAAACTAAATGCATGACATTTATTACATTTGTCATTAAAAAAACTATTAGTTAATATATGAAGTTTTAAAAATATATATTTTACAAAAATGTTTTTAAATTTGAAAAAAAAAGATTTTATTTATTTAAATGAAAAGTTTTAGTTCAATATTATCAATAATTAAACTCCAATTCCAGATTATTTTAAAAAAAATTTTAGCAAGCTAAATTTACCTTTAATTTATCACTTTGCTGAGTTCTAAAAAAGTATGTTACTTTGCAAAAATATTTTTTTGAATATGTAAACTTTTATAATTGTCTATTAGAATCATCTGTTTAATTATCATAAACATGCAAATAGTTTTTTTAATTTCAATTTGTGCTAATTATATTTTTATGTTTTTAATATAAAAATAAATTAGTTATAAAAAGGATAACATTTTTGATATTTAAATTTTCATTATGTAATTTCAAATTATATATTTAAGTACATTATTTTTTAAAAAATCTTAAAATAAGAAAATAGAAGATGTAAAAAATTTTAGTTTTTAAAGGAATAGGAGAATTAAATTTTTAATATTTCTGTTTTCTAATGAAGGCTACAATAAATTTATATTAAAGAATCTTTCATCATAAAAAATATTAAATTAAATATGGTTATTACTAATTTATATGTAAAACAAGTGCAACATCTAGAGTAAATTTGGAGTATTTAAATGCTCTAAGTGTATTTAAATTCTAATTGCCTAACTAGTTCTGGGTTTATATATTTCTCAGTGAGATTTGGGATTCAAATCTGGAAGTAATACATCTAGAAAAATAATTAACTTCATTTTACAATTTAAATTTAAAATCTGAAATTTAAAATATTTTAAGATTTTGAACCAAATCAATCTTATTAAACAATTATGTATATGTACATGATTCCATGTTAGTAATTATAAATTTTAGCCTTATCAGTTCTTTATAAACTTTTTTTTTCCTGTCTAGGAATGTAAAAAAGTAATAACAAACCGATCACTTTACGATGCTTACAATATATTATAAATATTTATATACAACATTTTTTATTAAATTTCTTGCTTTATTATTATTATTACTAAAAATATTTTCTCATGGATTGGCTAACATACTCATAAACTGTCCTATTGTTATGCAGAAAAATCAAGTAATTTATATCGTACAAAATATAATAGTATTTTACTAGCAAAATTAATCAATAATATTAGGTAAGGGAGAAAATAATAGAAATCCGCTGCAGAGGTAATTGTTTATTCAACTTTTAATATAATTTAAAAGAAGCACAAATTCAATGCATAACAAATTTTTAATAATACTATTCACATAATAAATTTAGAAATAATCCTCAAATTAATGAAGGAAGAACTAATTATCAAGTTTCAACTCGTGTTGATAAGAAACAAGGATGAACAAATTTCCAGTTGTTGGTATATTAATAAAATGAATTTAATGGTTGTAACAAATAACGATTGATAAACTATCACAATGAAGAATTATTTGAAGCTATTATAAAGAGTTTGATACAGGAAATAAAAGCTTTTTTTTTTACTCTAAAATGAAATAACGTCAGCGAATTGTGAGTAAAATAAAACAAGTATATTTTTAATATAAGTGTTTATGCTCACAATAATGCAGATAAGACAACAATTATAAATATATTTTATATTATATAGAAAAAATTACTTTAAAAATGGAAATTTATGAAAGAATGCTGTCGTGGGATAGATAAAGAAGAGGCATGAAATAACATTTATATAATATGCTATTATTTATAGAGAAAAAAGATAAAGAAAATTAATGCACATAAACATGTTAAATTTATTACTCAAATAGAATGTTAACATCATGTTCTCAACAATGAAATTGTGATATTTGAAAGTGTAGTAGGTGTTGACTAAAAATCAGAAACTGTTTGGAGATCTGATAAATATAATCTTCTTGAAATGCATTAAAATAATCAAAGATTGTTCTGATTCAAAAAATACTTATATTCAGATATTTATAATGATTGAAAACTTTTTAATCAAACTCTTTCTTTAAATATAGTTACAAATATCAGTTTCTCAAGATTTAAAAGAAACCTTTTATAGGATTTATATATATATATATATATATATATATATATATATATATATATATATGAAACAAAACCAAGGCCCATCACGTAACCTGGGTCACTTGTTATTTATGTTCAAAAGATGGTGCTTTACCAGCAATCGGTCAAGTATAAAATTTGTTTACATAAACGAAAAAGAGTCAGAACTAACTACCTCTCCACTGCTTCACCCCCAGATCAAAGTTGATTTCAAGCTGGTTTGCTTCCTCATCAGTGAGGGATACTATAGAAACTATTCTAAACACTGACTCTAAAAGTGTTTATGCAAAACGCTTCTATCAGACAGGGTTGCAAAGTGGAATTTTTCAGACCGCAAAAGTCTCAAATCTCAGTTTAGCAAGCCAGATATTTATATGGGTCTGATTCAATTAAAGAATCACTTCATATAATCAAAAATTTTGCAATATATATCATTGCAAAAAATTTAAAGGTACATTTATGAAAAAACAAAACAAGAGTTACTCACGTAGCCTGCTACTCACTTGCTATTTATGTTCAAAGATGACGCTTTACCAAAACCACAACAAGTGTAAAATTTGTTTACATTAAACAAAGAAGAGTCAGAATTAACTACCTCTTTCATTTGCTCACCCCCAGATCAGCTGATTTCAAGCTGGTTTGCTCTCCTCAGTGAGGGATAAGAGTATAGAAACTAGATCTGGGGGTGAGCAAATGAAAGAGGTAGTTAATTCTGACTCTTTTTCGTTTATGTAAACAAATTTTACACTTGTTCGGTGGTCTTTGGTAAAGACCATCTTTTGAACATAAATAACAAGTGATAGCAGGTTACGTGAGTAACTTGTTTTGTTTTTCATAAATGTACCTTTTAAAGTTTTCTTGCAATGATATATATTGCAGAGACTTTGATTATATGGTGATACTGAACTGAGATCAGACCCATATAAATATCTGGCTTGCTAGGCTGAGTTTGAAGACTTTACCGGTCTGAAAAATTCACGCTTGCAATCTGATAGAAATGTTTTTCATAAACACTTGAGAGTCAGTGTTTAGATCTAGTTTCTATACTCTATCCCTCACTGAGGAGAGCAAACCAGCTTGAAATCAGCTGATCTGGGGGTGAGCAAATGAAAGAGGTAGTTAATTCTGACTCTTTTTTTGTTTATGTAAACAAATTTTACACTTGTTCGGTGGTTTTGGTAAAGCGCCATCTTTTGAACATAAATAACAAGTGATAGCAGGTTACGTGAGTAACTTGTTTTTGTTTTTCATAAATGTACCTTTAAAGTTTTCTTGCAATGATATATTGCAGAGACTTTGATTATATGGTGATACTGAACTGAGATCAGACCCATATAAATATCTGGCTTGCTAGGCTGAGTTCGAAGACTTTACCGGTCTGAAAAATTCACACTTGCAATCTGATAGAAATGTTTTGCATAAATACTTGAGAGTCAGTGTTTAGATCTAGTTTCTATACTCTATCCCTCACTGAGGAAAGCAAACCAGCTTGAAATCAACTGATCTGGGGGTGAGCAAATGAAAGAGGTAGTTAATTCTGACTCTTTTTTCGTTTATGTAAACAAATTTAACACTTGTTCGGTGGTTTTGGTAAAGCGCCATCTTTTGAACATATATATATATATAAATATGATAAGGACTTCATTATCATCATGTTTTAACCATTATTTAAAATCAAATTCAGGATAAAGATCACTACAAGTTTAATTCACTTTTTCTGATTTGCATTTTCTCTTCTGCATATCCAACCAATAAACTTCCTTATTCCATCCATTCATTTCGCACATAGTCTATTTCTAAGTGTTTTATAAACTCCTGGAATACAGTTTAAAAACTTATTATCTCTTTTAACAATATGTCCGAACCTACTTCATTTTAGTTTCTTAATTCTTTCAATGATGTCAGTAGTACCTGTTTCTCCTCTCACAGATTCCTTCTTGTTGTTCCTAATATACATTTCTTCATACTCGGTTAAGTAATCTAAGGTGGTTATATTGATCTTCTGTAATTGTACATATCTCAAATGTGTAAGTAGAGAATTGGTTAACATATAATAATTAAAATCTTTTTTATAAGACTCTCTTCTTTTTAAAGACATAGTCCAATTTCCTTTAAATATTAGATTATTTATAACAAAAGCACACCAACTAAGTTTAATTGTATGATTAATTCCATCCATTATTTTACCATTTGTATTAACAATCTGACAATAGGTGTTTATAGTTTTTAACTTTCTGTAAATCAACATTATCAATATTTATTCTCTTCTGGGAAATCTCATTGAACATTACTTTAGTCTTTATAGCATGTATCTTTTAATTCTAGTTTGTTGCTTTTATCTGATAATTTTTGCAACATGTTTTGAAACTCTGAAGCATTATTTTTAAAAAAATTACTACATCATCTGCAAAATCTACAAGAATTAAATAATCTCAATTTACTTTGATTCCTTAGCTTTCCATTTTAATTCACAAAATGCTTCTTTTAACTGATGTCAAAAGTTTTGGAGATATATAATAATCTTATCACATATATTTTTCAATGTTAATCTTTTTTCCTACATAATCCAACCTTTGCTGTTCATTTTTAATAATTATTCTTCATAATATGACATTATCCTATATCTTGATGATCTTATGATATAATGATTGTAGAAATTCTTATAAAATCAAATATCTTTATAGAATCTACAAATCCATATCATAATTTTAATTCATATTCACTGATCTTTTCTATAATCAATATTTGGATGTGATGCATTATGTCAATACCATTTTAAACTTTTCTTGTAACTTGGTTTATTAAATTAATAAACACAGTAACATTTAAATGTAATAGAAGTAGAAGGTTGCTACAAATAAATGAATACTCAACATTTTTACAATCAATATGTCATTATGAATACAATGGATAATATATTTCTAAAGCTTTCGGTATAATAAAGCTTAGCTTTTGAAAGGATTGAAATTTAAGGGTGTAAATTATATTTAAACATAAATACAATTAAAGAATTTGAATGGAAACTCATTTGTAACAATCTTTATACTAGTAAATAATAGTTAATAATCCATAACAATTAATAAGCATTCTCTAACATATAAATAAAGAAGAATCAGATATGGGTTAAATTCCTGCTGACTGTGAGGAAAGCACACAGTCACCTTTTCTACATTAAAAATGAATGGACATTTTTTTCTTTTAAAGACTTTGTTCTTAATATATCATAGGCTTTGGTCAATGTTAAAATTTAACTCAAAGATTGTTTAAATGAGATTATATCTCTCTTTTATTTTGTTTACCTTCAAAATTGGTAATGCCATGTTTACATCTGTTTTACATATGATTTTTGCCTTAAATTTTAATACTATCAGAAAATCAAAGCTTTATTAATACCAAAAATTCTATGAATAGATTTTAAAGGTATTTTCAATTAATATTAGATTAGTCTACTTATTTTTCTATGTCATTTATACATTGTTGTATTTATAATAATTCTTTATTGTTTGTTAATACAAAGATTGTTAAAACATGATATTTCATGTCAAGCATTGTTAGCCGAGCGGTCATCACAGCTGCCTTGCAAGCAAGTAGTTGGTTAAAGATGGTTGTGGGTTCGCATCCCAGTCTCTCTAACCTTTGTTTAGTTTGTTATCATTTCAAAATTTGTAATGCTGTATTTGTATCTGGTAATGATTATCTACCATTTTCAAAAAGCAAGATTAATTAATGCTGAAATGTTGAGAAATAGATTATCCACTCTTATTTTCAGTAATAATGTGAAATTGCACAAATTCTTTATAGTTAGTGGGAGATTATTCTGTTTTCATTTCAATTTCATATATTTATATATTAACATAAAACAGCTCCCACTAATAAAAGTTTTTTGCAGAAACTTGATATTCATTTTTGCAATGGTGTCA